>CM046813.1:23530421-23806501 GCA_025617385.1 Murraya koenigii
AAGATGGGATATGTAAAAGTACAAATGTATATAAAAATAAGAACGACATTTATAATGCAAGTTCAAAATAAAGAATAGAAGAAGAAGAGCTCCACGGCATGAAGTCCCGAGCCTAACTCATTAGGCGGGGACGGTGCCAGCTTCGGGTTGTTGAAAACCGAGGCGGGAGTATTATCGGAAGACCTCGAGTCAATTAAAAGACTCGGCGGAAGAAAACTCCTCGGCGGAAGTCCCAAGCCTAACTTCGTTAGGCGGGACGGTGCCAGCTTCGGGTTATTTGAAAACCGAGGCGGGAGTGTCATCGAGAACCTCGAGTCGATTAAAGACTCGGCGGAAGAAAACTCCTCGGCCGAAGTCCCAAGCCTAATTCATTAGGCGGGACGGTGTCAGCTTCGGGTTATTTGAAAACCGAGGCGGGAGTGTCATCGAAGCTCGGGTCGATTAAAAGGCTCGAGGAGAAGAAACTCCTATGCATGAAGTCCCAAGCCTAACTCATTAGGCGGGACGGTGCCAGCTTCGGGTTGTTTGAAAACCGAGGCGGGAGTATTATCGAAGACCTCGGGTCAATTAAAAGGCTCGGCGGAAGAAGAGCTCCTCGGCGGAAGTCCCGAGCCTAACTTCATTAGGCGGGACGGTGCCAAGCTTCGGGTTATTTGAAAACCAGGCGGGAGTGTCATCGAAGCTCGGGTCGATTAAAAGCTCGAGGAGAAGAAGAACTCCTCGGCGGAAGTCCCGAGCCTAACTCATTAGGCGGGACGGTGCCAAGCTTCGGGTTGTTGAAAACGAGGCGGGAGTATTATCGAAGACCTCGGGTCGATTAAAAGGCTCGGCGGAAGAAGAGCTCCTCGGCGGAAGTCCCGAGCCTAACTCATTAGGCGGGGACGGTGCCAAGCTCGGGTTGTTTGAAAACCGAGGCGGGAGTGTCATCGAAGCTCGGGTCGATTAAAAGCTCGAGGAGAAGAAGACTCCTCGGCAGAAGTCCCGAGCCTAACTCATTAGGCGGGGACGGTGCCAGCTTCGGGTTATTTGAAAACCGAGGCGGGAGTATTATCGAAGACCTCGGGTCGATTAAAAGGCTCGGCGGAAGAAGAGCTCCTCGGCAGAAGTCCCGAGCCTAACTTCATTAGGCGGGGCGGTGCCAGCTTCGGGTTGTTTGAAAACCGAGGCGGGAGTGTCATCGAAGCTCGGGTCGATTAAAAGGCTCGAGGAAGAAGAACTCTCATGCATGAAGTCCCAAGCCTAACTCATTAGGCGGGGACGGTGCCAAGCTTCGGGTTGTTGAAAACCGAGGCGGGAGTATTATCGGAAGACCTCGGGTCAATTAAAAGGCTCGAGCGGAAGAAGAGCTCCTCGGCCGAAGTCCCGAGCCTAACTCATTAGGCGGGGACGGTGCCAGCTTCGGGTTATTTGAAAACCGAGGCGGGAGTATTATCGAAGACCTCGAGTCGATTAAAAGGCTCGAGGAAGAAGAACTCCACGGCATGAAGTCCCGAGCCTAACTCATTAGGCGGGGCGGTGCTGAAGCTTCGGGTTGTTGAAAACCGAGGCGGGAGTATTATCGGAAGACCTCGGGTCGATTAAAAGGCTCGGCGGAAGAAGAGCTCCTCGGCGGAAGTCCCAGAGCCTAACTCATTAGGCGGAGACGGTGCCAAGCTCGGGTTGTTTGAAAACCGAGGCGGGAGTATTATCGAAGACCTCGAGTCGATTAAAAGGCTCGAGGAGAAGAAGAACTCCTCGGCATGAAGTCCCGAGCCTAACTTCATTAGGCGGGACGGTGCTGAGCTCGGGTTGTTGAAAACCGAGGCGGGAGTATTATCGGAAGACCTCGGGTCGATTAAAAGGCTCGGCGGAAGAAGAGCTCCTCGGCAGAAGTCCCGAGCCTAACTCATTAGGCGGGACGGTGCCAAGCTCGGGTTGTTTGAAAACCGAGGCGGGAGTATTATCGAAGACCTCGGGTCGATTAAAAGGCTCGAGCGGAAGAAGAGCTCCTCGGCCGGAAGTCCCGAGCCTAACTCATTAGGCGGGACGGTTGCTAAGCTCGGGTTATTTGAAAACCGAGGCGGGAGTATTATCGAAGACCTCGAGTCGATTAAAGGCTCGAGAAGAAGAAGAACTCCACGGCATGAAGTCCCAGAGCCTAACTCATTGGGCGGGACGGTGCCGAGCTCGGGTTATTTGAAAACCAGAGCAGGGGTGTTATCAGAAGACCTCGGGTCAATTACAGGCCCGAGCCGGGGTTCAAAGGAACCCCTTGTCCAAAAGTCCCTAGGCCTAAGTTCGAGGCGGGACGTTGTCTAGCAAGAGCCAAATGCAGGCTCGAGCAAGTCAAATGAGCTCGCAAAATAGACATAAGGCTTATTTAGCCTAAGTCAGAGCAAAACTCTACCATGCATTCATAAATAAAGGATGTACAACACTTAGAAAATTTTTTACTCGGCAAGCACATTCAAAGTTAACTCAACGTAGAAGACAGGAATGTATGTACACTAGCAGTCAATAGAATTGTTGAAAACATGTGTCTCTTTATTTCAAGTGAAAAGATTACATATGTAAAAAAAAAAAAAAAAAAAAGAAGAAAAAGTGTCCAAGTTATTCGACAGCGTGGGGAAGAAGCGACATCGGCGAGGAACATCGGCGGCAGCGGGACCAGCAGCGGGAGGAGGCGGGAGGAAGGACACCGGTGGAGCTTCGAGGAGCTTGAGGAACCAGCGAGGAGCATCGGCGAGGAGGGAGGTCACCAGCGGGAGGAGCCTTGGAAGAAGAGGAGCCGGCTCGCTGACCACACCTGGGGCTCGGATGAAGTAGCTACGAGGTCGCTCATGTACTCAGTTACATACCCTTGACCTTGGTCATGTCGGCCTGGGTATGCCTTGCCAAAAGCATACATAAGGCGATCGTGGCTGGAGTGCCTTGATGTTATACTCGGTGGCAAGTTGGACCTTCGAGTGTCTATCTGCTCACGAAGGCGAGTAGCTTCTCCTCCATGAGCTGCTCGTAACAAGACTTCGAGTATCCGGGTCTTTCAGAGCGTGCTTGACTCGTTCTTGACCTCGACCAACTCCGCTTTCAAGCCCGGAGACCTTGAGTCGGCCCTGCTGCATTTTCTCTGCAAAGTTTATATTTTCATCCAGTGACACGATTCTCCTCCTACCGCTCATTCAAAGCACTGCTCCAAGCTCACGAACCTTTGCTCGGAGTTCTTCACGGGAACTCGGAGTAATCTCATTGAGCACAGTCGCGAGATACCAATGCTCTAGAGGAGGCCAGTTGGAAGATACTGCACTGGCCTTGAGGAGAACGAGGATTCTATCTCATCAGAAACACTGTCGGTCGACTCTTCATTAAAAGCCTTACGATAAGGCTCGGAGCGGCAGGTGACTACTGCTCCTGCACGCTTCTTGGTTTGAGGAGCAGTCCTGCATCTCCTGCGAGGAGGACCACTGCTCTGCACGCTCGACTGTCGAGCCGAAGAAGGAAGCGAAGCTCGGTGGTGGAGGTGGGGCACCTCCTTCGGCTCGTGGTCTTTTGATGTGCTCGCGAGCTTGATTGTCCCCAGCGCGTCGTGCAGCAGCTCGCGCATCACCGCGATCATTTCTTCACTTGGAACTAGATTGGACTCTAAAAGCTACGAGGTGTCAGCGACTCCACTGCAGAGCTTGCGTTTGCGAAGCGATCGCACTGCGTGCTTCGGTGACTATTAATTGAATAAGAAGCACTCAGGAGGCTGCGAAAAACAACCAGAGCAAGACAATGAAAACAGACGCGAATAGAGGAACTAAAAATGAAATTCACAAGGCAGATAAATGACCTGGAATGCAGAAATGCCGCGGGACTGGAGGAACTCCCTCGCTACGAAGTGCAGCGTGCCCCCACTCTCCCCCAGCGAAGAAGAATTTGCTCTTCCGGTTGCCACGGAGGTAGGGAGATCGGTGATGGGCTTCTTACCCTTAGTTGGAGGTAAGATAATACCAACCGACATCCTTTGGGCTACACTTAAGTTGGTAGAGGTGTCGATTTCCCTACCAAGGGCTCATCCGGATCGCGGCGTTTCCACAAAGCGAAGAGCCGGAAAGGACTCTCCACCCATTCGGGTTCGGTTGCCCGAGGGCGAGGCGAAACCAGACAAAACCGGCCAAAATAAAGTTTGGAGGCGACTAACCCCATCTGAAGCACTCCGAATAGAAGGTTGTAAATCCATGGGGGGGACGGCTGGGGATTTCACCCCTGCCTGGCAACCTCAGAATTACACTATCGGGAATGTGGTAGGTTTCCCTAAGTACAGTTCGACTCAGATTGAGTGGTTTGACATTCTAAATAGTCAATGGGGTATTCCCACGCTCGGACCTCTGGTGGCCCTTACCTACGATGCTGGTGGGTCTCGGTAGCGGGTAATCCCTCTCGGGACTAGAATCCCTCACGGGGATTATACTCGGAGGTCGTGCCTCACTAGAAGAGGAAGAGTCCTCCGGTGACATCCTACGGGGTTCTTTGAGGGTCGGACATTTTAAGGGAATGGACTAACAAGATGCGAGAGGAAGAAGCAGTGGTGAAATGGAAAATTGAGTGGTACACGGACACGAAAGGAAGTGTGGGTGGCCGGAAGCCGCCTTGACGGAAAGAAGAAGGCCAGATAAGCAAGGGAGAGCGGATGAATTTTGAATTCGAATGAGAAGTAAGCAAATAGAGGAGCGATTGAAGAAGTCGGGGATTTTAAAGAGGAAGAGCGTCCTTTCGAGTGGCGTGCGTTTGAGGGACACGACCTTTTAGGTCGCGATCCTTTCGAATTTCAAATCTGTGGTGGGATCGACCACGTGTCCGTCTTAAATGAGAAATGATTCAAGTGGCGAGACAGTGGGAAGCATGGGGAAGTGTAAAAGGCAGTGAATTCGGCCCATCATTCTTGAGTTTCGGTCTTATCTCGCTTCACTCAAAGACTAAAGCCGGGGGCTGGTGTTTGGGTAAAATATCAGACAGGCCCCAAAAGCCCTTCCAGTGTATGGGGTAAATATCGAGACAAACCCCTCGAAGCCCTTAGGCTCAAGCAAGACTCCGATGGTAACCTGGCAGAGTAACCCCTCGGGTCAAGGCTGGTCAGGTCGAGAGCTCCTTGCACGCTCGAGGTCCTCGGTCAAAGGCTGGTCGAGGTCGAGAGCTCCTTGCTGCTCGAGGTCATCCTCGGTCAAAGGCTGGTCAAGGTCGAGAGCTCCTTGCCTGCTCGAGGTCATCCTTCGGTCAAGTCCGGTCAAGGTCGAGAGCTCGCCTGCTCGAGGTCATTCCTCGGTCGAAGGCGGTCAAGGTCGAGAGCTCCTTGCACCGCTCGAGGTCATCATCGGTCAAGGCTGGTCAAGGTCGAGAGCTCCTTGCACGCTCGAGGTCATCCTTCAGGTCAAAGCTGGTCAAGGTCGAGAGCTCCTTGCCTGCTCGAGGTCATCCTTCGGGTTAAGGCTGGTCAAGGTCGAGAGCCGAGCACATCACTCCTGCTCGCAGAGATCCACGAGCACAGCTGGACAAGACCCGACCCAGGGCAACCCGACCCGTTATCTCAGAATCCTGGCACACCTTTTGATGTCTGACAAGGGTCCCACATGGTGGAGAGATGACACTGTTGTCGGCGGTCGGCACGTGCCACCAAGGTGTCATCATTCTCTGCACGCTTGCCCGACATGGTGATCTGGCCATGTGAATCGGATTAAGGGAACAGCCGCTCATCCCTAGGGAATATTCCGCCAAACCTGACTGTCAGAGGGACCCAGATACCACTAGCGTGGGAGTGGACAGCCTGGAAAGGAAAAGAGCGGGAAAAATAGAGTATAAAAGGAAATGAAGAAGAACGGCACGGGGGTTGAAGAATTTGATTCTCAAGGGTTGGCATTTCGAATTCACAAAAAGAGAAGTTGGATTCTCTGTAACTGGACACAGGTTCTTCCTTTCCAAATTTCTCTCATCTGACTTTCTCTAAAAACACCATTTACATCCAAAAGTGGCGAAATAATACCCCTTTCATCTTTCGGTCTCCCTCACTAAGGGAGATACCAAAAAGAAACCCGATTCTTGACTTGAGCGTCGGAGGGTTTCGCGGAAACGCCGGCGACCCCGACTCGGTTTTACGTGAGTGCGGTCAGGAAATCACTGCTACGAAGAAGACAGCGGACCCGGTCAAAGGAGGCAATTCTGCTCGAACTTATCGCGAGCAGAAGGATCGGATCTTGTTTAAAACCGTGACATGAAGGTTCGAGACGTTCCTTAGCGAGTATGTTTGGAGGTACTTGTTGGAAGGTTCAAGCACTCGTTGAGGCACGCGGGAAAATCTGCATCAACAATGTCTACATTTATTGGAATTTTTGCCTTTCTTTTTTTTTTTTTGGTCAAGTATTCAAATGTTGCTTCATTCCTAATCAAGATCACTAACAAATGAATCTACTGAATTACCAGAAACTAATCGAGACAGCAAGAACCGATGGTACTACTAGAGAGAACACACGGTACAAAGCGTGTGAATTCATGAAACAGGAACAAGCATCACGCTCTATCTTTATTAGAATACCTAATATTACTCTTTATAATTTATTGAAATTATAAGACATTTACACTAGAAGGAAAATTCAATGGAAACCCAAAATTAAAAAAAAAAATCAGGATTAGGTTAGGTTGTAAAATATTTGGGTTGGTTTGGATCGACATTAAACGCAACTCAAGCCCAATCCAAAGTATTTATAGGATACTACAATCCTTCTTTATTTCACTAAATCCTTGAGTCTATACATAATGGTTTTTCTTTGAAATAATATACATCCGGTTTCTCTCTTTCTAACAATACTTTTGATTTCATACAATCTTACAATTGTTTTAAAAAATAGCATTTTGGGAATATTTATGGTTGAATATCTTAACAAAATCTTAAATATTGGTGTCAACAAAACTATAAAAAAAAAAAAAAGATTCTATTATCATGTGTATTCCATTTTTCCTAAATATGGAATAAATTAAACCATCATTGCTTGTTGTGTGGCTTGAGTTAAGATCGGACTAATAGAGGACCTGGGGCTCAAGATCTCGTGTCAAGCCCAAATTTATAACTCGTTGTTCTTGTATTCACTTAGTCGAGGTGACTAATACTGATTTTCAAATCAATGAATTTAATATTTGATTAAGCTCACCCAAAAGAGCGTACTTGATATTACTTTTAACAACTCCGATTTTTAAATTATGATATTAAAATGTCCGATAAATATACTAAAATTACAGGTAGTTTCATATTTGATAAAATAATAATAATAATAATCTTCATTACTCTTATTATTTTATCAAAATTAATATTCTAAAATTATTGAATTCGTACGTATTTACCTTTTTAAAAAAATCACATTTACTAAATATTATAAATTTTATTTTTCAGCAAGACTTTTTTTATTTCACAACAATTCAATATTAAACATATGGGCTTTTCTAGGACTAGGTGAGAATGACCTAACTGGATATTAGATTCTTTTAAAGAAGAATTTCAAAATTTATTCGCAGTAAATTTATTGAAGTACTTTATCTGAGTTTCAAAACTATGAAAAACCCCACATGGATTTGAAAAATTTACAATTGTCCCTGGTCTAAAAGCCTAATTCTTTTTAATTTGATTAGTTATTTTGATTTTATAAAAATAGGTTATCCACACCTAAATAAAGATAAAACATCGTAAAAAGTTAAATGTAATTAAAAAAATAATTAAAAAATAAATATGCTTTACATGCTGGCCCACCCAAATAAAATAAAATCTTATAAATAGTTACTATTTTTTTCAATTACAAAAGAAAGTTAGATTGAAAATTATGAAAAGGAAACACCACTAAGCTCAAGAATTTTAGAAAGGAAAAATAAAAGGAGGAGAATAGACATATTTCTTGGGATTAAATATATGCCAAATATACATATTTCATGTCAAGTAAGATTACATTGAAATAGTTCAAGACATATTGACAAGAATAACTTAGAAGACTATAATGCTCTTCAATAGCATAGAAAGTTACATAAACCTTAAATATGATCGAACGAACTATCCTTGTTAGGGAGATTAAGAATACAATAGCTCAAGTGAGTTAAGTTCTTGTAAATGTCAAGGAGATTAAAAAGAGACCAAAATTAGGTCGAGTCAAGATCGGTCAAAGGTCAACCAATGAGCCCTCCTCAGGGAGTTAAGGCACAAAGGTTACACTCATTTACGTGTTGCAACCGTTAATCAATCATTGCCTCATAACCGGCATATCAATTTACCACTTAAACGGTAGTTCAATAATGGCTTTGTAAACGACGCATTAACTAAGAATTGTACACTTGAATACTAGGGTAAGCTTTGTCTCTCAAAAACCTAAACTTTTCATTATTTACAACTTTTTCCCTTCTAGTCTTTTTTTGATTGGTGAAAATATAATAATTAAGCTATTAGAAATGTGGCACAAAATTTTTCCCCAAAGAACCCTACTACTGACTTGAGTGTTGGAGGTTTTTTGTCAAAAAACATTCGATGAACTTAACAATTTATTTGTGAGTGCATGAAAACTTGGCCAAGAGGAGTTCAAGGAAGTTAATATTTGTTCAAAGTAAAGAAGTGCAAACAGTGTCATTCCCCAACCAAACAAATTTAAGTGCTAGTATAGAGACTTGGTCGCAATAACGAGCTTGACCAAATTTCTACATCAACACTTCTTATTAGTACCAAAACAGGAGAGTAGTCAAAATGACTAATAGGGAATAAAATCTTTAGATGAGCGTGTCGGGATGATAGTTGATTTGTACTAATAAAGTGCATCTTATATATTGATAGAACTCGATTGTTGAAAGAGAAATAATTAACTATAAAAATAAGATCTAAACAGTGCAAACAATGGTTCATAATAAAATATGTTGATATCCATCCGTCCACTTAAAAACTAGAGAAAGATCCCCCACAATAATACTGATAAATAAAGGAAAAAGTTCATTATATAATAACAAAGATAAAATTTCTACAAAAATCTTGAGTGAGTAGCAATAGAACTATCATAGAAAAGAGTAAAAAACTCTAACAAAAATAAAAAATTGGCAAACATTTGTTATTAATATAAAGATGAGATTGATAATTTTTCTCCTCTCTCATCAAAAGAGAGGGAAGAAGAAAGTTTTAGCTGCTAAAATTTTATTTGAAAGAGAAAGATAAAACGACTTTAAAAATAATTTATAAACTTCGAGAGAACATTCAAAGAAACTAATTTACTCACAAAAATTATATTAAATTCATGATTTTCATTTGTTAACGTACGCCTGAGGTCAAATTTGTTATATAAAATCTCAAATTCAAATAAGGTTAAACAGTCTCTTTTTTTTTTAATTATTTTTAGTTCACCATCAAACCATAAAAAAAAAATTAAAATTGCTGAAGTAAACACTCAGTGATGGACATATCTTGGCTTTAAATCTTGTGTTTTTATATAAGATTGAAAATGGTTTTAATTTTAAAAAAATTGATAGTTTATTGATGTAAAATCAATCCTATCCTTTAAGAAAGTGATATAGAGGATACAATGGAAAATGGTTAAAGAATGAAACAATTTGTTAGAGATTATTTTGATTTCAAACATGATGCAATTTTTTTTTTAAATTTTAAACCACCATATAAGTGGGATTCCTGCATGTCATTTAGACAAATAATAAAAAATACGGAGGAGGACATAAACCAAAACTTCCAGATAAGATAAATAAATACAACAACAAAAGAAATAAATTAAGGCATAACATAACGCAAGAAACATGAAAAAAATGACTAATGCAAATGGCTATATTATTTCTTATGATATTTTTGGCAGGCGAGTAATTTAATGCTTTTCTTTGAATGTTGACTTGTAACACTAAAATTGGGTTAATTCTCCCGGTATCTTCAGGTGGAGAAAAAAATGCAGTCATTATTCGCTAGTGCTCGTTAGAACTACCAACCTCATCAGTATGAGAATTGTAACTCATAGTATGCCTAAAATTTATGCTTTCATCAAAAATCATTTTGCAAAAATCATCCATCATAGATTGGAAGCCGGTGGATGCTGGATAAAGACTTTGATTCTGAGGTTCACGAACCCTAGAATCTTGAGCCACGATATCCTGGGCAATCGACTCCTAAATGATAGTAGAGTTTGTATTGCTAGCTCGATTTTCCATAAGTAAGGCCCTTATAATCGGAGACCCAGCATCCGCAATCTTCTAAGGCTCCGGTCATGAAGTATTTGAGGGCAGAAGCCATGGAGTATCTGAAGGAAGAACTCTTGACTTCTTACCATTTTCTACTCTAGTCTGCGATTCCCAATGGGTCATTGGAGACGGAGCCCCTGATTGTCCATATAACATGTCCCAAAGACATTGCCAAGGGGCTTTAATTAGCACTAGAAAATGTATATTTTATAAAGGTTTAAATTATTATTCTATCACTTAAACTGTAAATTAACATGCTCATAACTCATATTTTATCTTAATGTTTCCTAAATGTAATTTTATGTAAATTATATTTTATTATATTAATTTTTAACTTAATTATTATATATATTTTTTATTATAAGTATATATTGAGAATGAAGACAAATCGAAGTTAAAAGCGGAAGACAAAGCATATGGGTAGATTACATTATTAGAGTTGTTTAGATATATATATATATATAGAAGGGGGTCCCGCCATGCCTTATAGTGGCGGTAAACTTTTGTTATCCCTATATGGGAATATCCAACAGATATATGAGTAAAATAAATGCTATGATGACATCATTATTGTACAACATTGATATTATTTTAATATATATATATATATATATATATATATATATATATATATATATGTATATGTTGATGCTGATATCTAGTCGCTTCTCTCTCGAGCAGATTCTTTAGCTAAGACTCGAATTTCTTTGATTTTGGAAATAGATGATAGCCTCTAACTTACGCTCACAGAAAAATGTCAGAGATCACCAGGTATTTTTTCGGTGAAGACCTTCCGATACTCAAGTTAGTGATCAGGTTTAACTCTTAGGAATTTTCTTTTAAAAAGGAAAAATAATACAGAGGCTCACTCCCTTTTTTTCTGTATGATTTTTTTTTTCGATTTTGTATAGCAAAGGTCTAACCATTTTCCCCTATTTTTTCTGAGGTATTTATCTAAGTCTTCAATTCATCGCCGTTAATCTGGTAATGCATGTTCTTAACTTCCCACGTACCCATCCATTTTGAGACAGTTATTTGGTCATCATGATGAAAGTTAATCGTACTTAGGAGTTACACCCCTATTCTCTGAGAGAGTCATTTAACCGATTTTTCCTATGGGTTTAAGCTGCCACACTTAAGTTTTGCTTGAGGACTGGTTTATACCTACTCTTGGCGCAGCCTATAACACAATAAGAACTCGCTCGGCTGGCAATGAATGTTCCTACTCATGCTTACTAGTCTCGAACAAAGTGGAAGTTCTTACTTTTAGCTAGCTTAATCTCGAACATAAGTGCCTTTACATTAGTGATTAGTGTTTCTGTTTTTGGTCGGGTCGACCTTGAGTAGATGTGCTTTTTATTTCCCAAACACAAGTCCCATAGTTTCTAGTATTAAGAGTGAGACGAGATAAGACTATAAATTATCAAATTGAGTAGATTTAAGGTGCCCTTTCATTTTATCCTGCCCTTTTGCGACCCCTCTCTTTAGTCGTTTTATATTTAATGTGAGTGTCATTGATTATTTCGGGCTCTCGTTTGAATTTGAAGAGGTGATTCTTTGAATAGACGTGTTATTTTATGTAACGTACCGTCTTTTGAGATGACCATTTTACTTCTTTTATGAGTTCCTAAATTCATCGCCCCTTTTTCTTCTATTTCCTCAAATTGGTCAAAGCTAACTCTTACTACCTATAAGAAATCTTCTTTCCAGTTGCGGTTATTGCGATTAATGCCTACCGAATTATTCTCAAGTATAAATCCTTAGACCTTCTTCTTTTTGTCCTTGTTATCTTTTGTTTAGGCTTCTTTAATTTCTATCTTTATGAACTATAGTTCAGATTTATGATATCTGATAGAAGTAGCTTATAGGGAAGCCATTAATCCTTCTGAAAAATGTCTGCAATTAAAAAAAGGTAGAATAATATCCCTTGAGGAATCCTCTTCCTCTAGCGATTCCAAGTCTGATAAAGAGAATATGGTAGGAAACCCAAGTCCTAACCAAATTACTAATGTTGTTGATGATTTTGCCGAGGATAAAATCCTTGAGGAGTCTAGACGAGGTAAAAAACAGAAGGCTGGTCATAGGTTAGAGGTTGAGTCATTTGCCATTGACTATATGAGGTTTGAGACATCTCAAAAGGACTTAGATAAAATCAGGGAGATGTATTGCATTCCTAATAGCATTAACCTTCGCCTTTCAAGCAAAAATAACACTCCTAACCGCCCTCTTCGTGGATATATCACCCTATATATCGAGTGTTTGAAGTTAAGTGCTAGGTTGCCTCTGCAACCATATTTTATTCAAATTTTTTCTCAATTGCATCTAGCACCAAGGCAATTAAATCCCAACGGATTAAGGGTTTTATGTGGTCTATTTGTTATATGCAATTAGTGTAACATAGGTGAACCCATAATAGAGTAAATAAAAAACTTATATCATTTGAAGAGTAGCCCAAAAGATGCAGGTTGGCAATATTTTATGTTTATTTCAAAAAACAAGAAACTCATTACCAATCTCCCCACATCTGGTGGTAATTGGAAAAATAAATTTTTTTCTTTAAGGGCGACTAGGGACAAGCAGCCTCTACATCAGGAAAAGTTCTCAAATTCCTTTTCGCTTTTGCATTCTAGGTCATTTGCTACTCATTACGTTTTCTAATTTGGCCCTTCCCTTCATCTCTTCTTATTATTGCTTTTTGCCTTTTTTAGTTTCCTGAAGTGTGTCCAATAAGATTAAGGAGGAGCTAAAGTTGCATATGAATACTACTTTAAACAACGCTAGCCCGTGCAAAGAGTTACTAATGCACAGTAATCTAATCGAGTTTGGTCTAGCATCTGAATAAGAGAAGATGAGTAGCAGCATCCTTGCCAAGTTAAAGAAGCACTTCAATACCGTTGACACCCCAAGCAGCTCCTTTGCTCCACCGAAGAAGCCAAGACTCAACCTCACTGCTTCCCCTATTAAAATTTTTCCTCATTCCTCAGAAGGTGGGAATATGGTTGATAAAGATTCTTTGGAGGACTTTACTATTCTTGCTCCTATTAAAACCTGATCAACACGTCTAAATGAGCAAACTAATTTTACTGCGTCTTTTGTCAAAAAGTTTACAAAACATATGCAGGAAGATTTTATTGCTAAGTTAGACACCCACAGTTTTAATAAATTGGCTAACTCCTTTTAGCGTTCTGCAGTCAGACTAGCTGCTGCTTCTATAGTTTTTAACAAATTTTGGAACTTCACTTCCTCGAGTGAATTTTGGCTAGCTTGGTCTCTTTATCTTGCCTCAAGCAAGCTTCGAGACTTTTGGCCTTAACATTCTTTAGAGCTTGGTTTTGCTCGAGCCCATTCTAACTTCACTTGGCTCTTTGTCTTGCCTTAAGAAGCTTTGAGACTTTTAGCCTTAGCTTATTTTTAGAGTTTAATTTACTTAAATTAATTCTAAAAGCATTCCTCATTGTTTTTTTATTCATGATCAATTAATTACATGCTTTAAATTTTAGAAAGTTGAATTTATTAATTAAAACAACATTACTTTACAAGGAAACTTACCGGAAGTGCTTTTTTAATTACTCTGCATTCCATGGTCTCTTAACTTTCCATCCATTAGGGTAAGCCAACTTGTATGCCCCCGGACCTGTCACCTACAAAACCTTGTAAGGACCTTCTTAATTTGGACCTAGCACCCCCTCATTGGGATCTTTGGTTCTTTGGTTCACCCTTCTAAACACTTATCTCCCATTTTAAATTATCGAACATGCACATTTTAGTTGTAATAGCAGGCTACCTTTTGTTGGTAGCTTGTTACCTTTCTTGACGAATTTTTCCTCCTCTCTTCTAACAACTCTAGATTTTCACAAATCTTCTAATTGTTCTGCTCCTCATTAAAATGCTCTGTCTAATGGGTAATTATCCTTATCTCTACTGTAATCATAGTTTCATGCCTAAATGCTAAGGCAAATGGTGTTTCCCCCCGTGACGATATTGTATATGGTTCTATAAGCCCACAATACACCAGATAATTCATCAACTCATGCTCCTCTCTTCTCCTCACCTAATTTTTAGAAGTCGTTTTATAGTTTTATTTGCTGCTTTTATTTGCCCGTTTACCTACGAATGTAACAACGAGCAAAGCTTCAATTCTATTCCCATATTTCTACAGAATTCTCTCAACTTATTATTGTCAAACTGATTTCCATAATCAGTTACCAGAGCATGGGGGATTTTGTATTTGTATATCACATTCATCTAAATAAATTTGGTTGTTTTACTCTCTATTATCTTACTTAAAGCCTCCACCTCGATTCGCTTTGTAAAATAATCAATCACAACCACTATGTGACTTACGGATTTTTGTCCTTTTAGTAAGGGTCTGATAAAATCAATTCCCAATCGGGCAAATGGCCATGGCGAATTCATCACTATAAGATTCTCTGGTGGTTGAGCTAGGAAGTTGGCAAGACCCTAGCAACTCTTGTAACTTTTGGTTTTTTCTTGTACGTCTTGGTGAATTCTAGGTCAAAAATATCCTTATTTCAGGACTTTCAAAGCTAAAGAACTTGCACCATAGTAGTTTTCACAAACCCGTTTATATATCCCTCTGAGCATATAATCTAATTCTTTGTTATTCAAACAATGTAGCAGTGGCAAAATGTACTCCTATCGATATGATACCCCATCAATTAGCGTGTATCTTACTGTCTGACACTTCAACTTCCTTGCTTGCTTCTTACTGGCAGACACTATCCATTCCCTAATGTAGGAGATAATCGGGTCCATCCAAATAGCACTTGTGGTTACACTCATCACCTTCGCTTCTTGCTCAATACTCAAGCTAGTTTTAATATCTACAGAAATTGATTTAGGCTTTTTGGGATCTAACACAACAGGCATTCGTGATATCATATCTGCCTAAAAATTCTCTACTCATGAAATTTGCTCCATCTCCACTACTCGAAGTTTACCAATCAATTGTCTTGCCTTGTATAGATAAGCCTCTATCTTCTCTCATTTCGCCTGAAAGCTATCCTGAAGGTAGTTTGCTACTAATTGAGAATCTGTTCGAACCTTTACTTCTGCTGCATTCAATATTAGTGCAAGTCTTAACCCTACAATAAAGACCTCATATTCAGCTTGATTGTTGGTAGCTTTGAACTCGAGTTTTACTGCATATGAAATTTCCACACCCTTTGGGCTAAGCAATACTACTCACGCCCTTGCTCCTTGATCTCCACATAATCCATCTACTGTAATAGTCTAAATCTTTCCAGGAATCAATTCTTTTATTGCTTGTTCGTTATCTGCACCTTTATCTACTTCTGTGCATTTGGCTACAAAATCTTCTAGAGTCTGCGCTTTAATTATTTTACGAGGTTGATAATTGATGTTAAACTCGCTAAGTTCTATCGACCACTTCACTAGCCGACTAGAGATTTTTGGCTTGTGTAAGATTTGTCTAAGTAGTTGATCTGTTAACACAACTATCGAATATGCTTGAAAATAGGACCTTAATTTTTGAGCAGCTGTTACTAAGACAAGTGCTTACTTCTCCACTTGTGGATATCTGGTTTTCGCTTTTAGCAGGGCTTTACTTGTGTACCATACTGGATATTGACCTGATTCATCTCTTATTAAGACCGAACTTATAGCCCATTGTGATACGGCTAAATACAAATACAATATTTCTTCTGCTCGTGGCGTTGATAGCAGCAGGCCTTAAGTAAATAATCCTTCAGTTGCTAAAACATCACCTCACATTCTAGTATCCATTTTATTTTCTTTCCTTTTTTCACCTCCTGAAAAAAGACATGGCACTTGTCTATTGCATGGGAAATGAACCTATTTAAAACTGCCAACTTGGCCGTGAGACTATGTATTTCCTTCAAAGTGCATGGTAACTTCATTTCTACAACTGTCTTTCTCTTATCTGAGTTGGCCTCAATTCCCCTGTGACTAACCATTGAGCCTAAAAACTTTCTAGATCTACACCAAAAACGCACTTCTTTGGATTGAGCTTCATTGGATATTCCCTCAAGAGTGCAAAAGTCTCTTCTAATGCATGACACACTCATCTGCATCCTTAGACATTGTGATCATGTCATCCATATAGACCTCCATTGTTTGTTTCATCAAAGGTTTAAAAATCTTATTCACCTATCTCTGATATGTTGTTCCTGCATTCTTTAAGCCAAAGAGTATGACCTTGTAATAGAATAAGCCTTAATTGGTGATAAAGGCTGTGCATTTTTCATCCTGTCCAAACATGGAGATTTGGTTATAACCAAAGAATGCATCCATAAAGTTGAGTAGGCCGTGTCTGGCTATGGAATCAACTAACTAGTCAACTTTTTACAACAGAAAGCTGTCTTTGGGGTAAGCTTTGTTCAAGTCTGTAAAATTACACATATCTTTCACTTGCCATTTGCCTTCTTGACCAAGACCATATTTGAGATCCATTCGAGGTAATTAACTTCCCTTATAAATCCTGCTTTTAATAGCTTCTCCACCTTACTATTCATATAATTATATCTCTTCTGGTTAAAGCACTTTCTTTTATACATTATTGGTTTCTTCTCTTTATTAAACACTAACTTATGACATACCACCATCGAATTAATCCCTGGAATATTATTATGAGACCAAGTGAAATATCTGCATGTATTCGCAAGTACTCGATCAGGTTCCTCTTCACTTCCTTACTTACATCTAGTCGATCTTTACTTTCTTTTCCTCATCATTTGATTTTATTAAGACTTCCTCCAATTCCTCTACATGCTCTTATTTTTCCTTCCTGGAATCCCCTCTTACATTCAACAATGTCACATGCATAGCCTTTTTAGCTGTTATTGCATAACAGCTTCTTGTAACTCTCTGGTATCCTTTTATAACCCCCACCATGCCACTTATTCAATATTTCAATACCAAATAATGAGTTGACATTATCGACTGACTGGTTCTAAAAAACGGTCTTCCACATATAGTCTAGTAGGGGCTGATTTCATCTACAACACGAAATCTAGCATCATGATCGTTTTAAAAGGTCTCAAACCTGTGGTCACTGGCAGATTCACGATCCCCAAGGAAGTCAACCTTCCTCCACCGAATCCCTATAAAGAGTTATTCGTGTGCTTGAGCTTTACTTCAATAATCTCCATCTCATCTAGAGTAGACTTGAAGAGTATGTCCACCGAATTTTTTGAGTCCACTAAAATTCTATTGAGCTCCCTATTTATGACTAAGGCATCTTTATACGGATACAAAATCCCTTCCTAATCTTCTTCTGTCCATATAATCGGCACTTGCCTAGTCTTTGCCTTTTTGACGGCCAGCATATTAAGCAGAACCTCCCGATTAGCAGATGTATATCTGCTATAATTTCTCTTGGCTCTATTCAAATCTCTTGCCATCGTTGGTCCTCCTGCTATCACTCTTGCAACTGGCTGTTCTCGATCTGCTCCACTAATTTGGTCATCTTTAACATGTTAGTGATCTACTACTGGGTGTCCCCTATTGATGAATGCATCCAGTTATCGATTTCTCACCAAATCCTCTACCTGATTATTTAAATTCATGACACTAAGATGTCGAATGGCCGTGATCATTATGAAATTTTCAGAATCTGCTTCTATCCCTCATATTTGCTGGTTTGGACATTGGTGGTAGAGGGTATAACAAACCTCGTTCTTCCATGACATGAAACATCTCTTTCAGTGGTACCTTTAGAGGAGTATACTGCTTGTAAGTAGGACTTTGGTAGATCATCTGCATGGTCCTGTCTCTAGAAAAATTGCCTGTTGGTAGGGGTGGCAGATGGGCAACTCTATTATGGTTTTGTGAGTGTCGGCTTATGGGGACGTTATGGTGCAGGTTGCTATTGAGTTAATAGTAACCCCTTTAATCTCTGCTCGGTGATCTGCGGAATGAAATGCAACTGATCGGAGGTTGAGACGTCTTCTGATAATGGTGGTAAGGAGCAGCTCGGCTTCCTACCCCTTTAGCAAATGACGACCCTTGGGTTGGCCCAACTAACTATCTTCCTTTCTGGGCTCTTTCTCTTTGCATCTCATTTCTTCAATTTGCTCACTCCTTAACTTCACTGCTTTTTCTTCTTTAATCATAATTTCCCTTTTTATTTACTCATACGTATCAAAGTATGAGAGAATCAAGGGACTTCACAGATTATATCATGGCTTTCCCATTTCACACCTTCTTTTAGCCTTCTCAGTGCTTGTGGATGATTGAACGCCTCGAGATCTAGGACCGTTTGATGGTATCTTTTAACAAACTCCCGAAGGGAATCCTTCTCTCCTTGCTTGATCTACTACCCCACGAAACTGCTCTGCAAATTTTGTGCACATTTACTCAAAGCTTTAGATACTTCCTCGTGGCAGTCTGTAATACCACTCTCATGCTCGCCCCTCGAAGGTAACCAGGAAAGCCTTGTATCTCTGTATTGCTATCAGGCCTTATACCTGGTTATGTCGTTAAAGCGCTCAATGTGCACCAATAGATTATTTTTCCCTAAAAATTTTAAATCAAAAAAATGAAAATCCTTTGGGATTTTGATGTTCATGATTTCTACTGAAAGTGAGGACTATTTGTCGAACATGATCCTCTAACTTAAGGCTTTCTCATGCCCCCAAATCTCGTCAATGTCTGAGCCAATCTTCGGACTTCTCCTTCCAATTCTCTAACATGAGAAAGACTCTGCACTGTGACTTGCACACATTCTTGCTTTGTGTCCTGCAGATACTGTCTTAATTCCCTCTCCTCTAAACTTACATCCACCGTGCCAGTCGTGCTTTGCGCTCTCTGCCCTTGAGCTCTAATTCTCACATCTTGCCCAATAGGAATGGCTCTACTATTGGACTCAGGAACGTTACAGCTTGCTCTCCTCTATCTGTCCCTGAACTCCTGAAGGATTGCCGTCAATGTCTTAATTTCTTATTTCATCTGGTCCATCCTATCTTGCACCATTCTATCCTATGCCTCGTTTGCCACCTCCCTTAGAGTCATCGACTCTAGCTGCTCCTCTCGGACTATTACCCCTATTGTCATATTACCTATATTGCTTGCAATAGAACTAGCTTTTTACTTGTTCCCTACAAATGGTGCCAAAATGTTGATTTTGAAATCTGGTCGCTTCTTTCTCGAGCAGATTTTGTAGCCAACACTCGAATTTCTTTGATTCTGAAAGTGAGTGATGTCCTCCAACCTACTCGCACAGAAAAATATCAGAGATCGCAGGGTGTTTTTCCGGTGAGGACCCTCTGACACTCAAGTCAGTAATCAGACTTAATTCTTAGGAATTTTCTTTTAAAAAGGAAAAATAATAAAGAGGCTCACTCCCTTTTCTGAGGTATTTATCTAGGTCTTTTATTCCTCGTCGTTATTTCCGTAATACACGTTCTTAATTTTCCACGTACCTGCCTGTTTTTAGACAATTATTTGGCCATCATGATGAGAGTTAATCGTGCTTGGGAGTTACACTCCCATTCTTATAGAAATTTGTTTAATCGATTCTCTTGATGGGCTCAGGCTACCACATTTATGTTTTGCTTGAGGACAGGTTTATATCTGCTCATGGTACCGCCTATAACACAATGAGAGCTCGCTTAGTTGGCAATGAATGTTCCTACTATTGCTTAACTTAGTCTCGAGCAGAGTGAAAGTTCCTGCTTATGGCTAGCTTAATCTCAATTAAGAGTATCTTTATATTAGCGATTAGTGTTTCTGTTTTTGGCCGCCTCAACCCCCGATCAGATGTGCTCTTTATTTCCCAATATATATATATATATATATATATATATAATAATAATAAATAAATAAATAAATAAATAATAAATTAAATTAAAGAAGACAAATCTCCTTTACCTAATGCCTATTTAAAGAGAAGTGGAGACTGAAGGAAGTAGGAGAATTGGAACTATGAAGAAGAAAGAAAAAGAGGGTAGAGAATTTGGGCTGCAGATTTTGGCTCTCTTTCTTTCATTTCTTTATTTCTATTTCCTTTATTTTCCATTTCAATTGTTTTCAATTTTCTTGTAATATATTTCAAAAGTCAATAAATAAAATGTATGTTTTTTTTAATATCAGTAACTAGTTTATTAAGTTAAGGTGAATGATAAAACTCAATGATTCAAATTATAAGATTAATCTCTCTCTCAATTGAGCTTAAAATTTATTTATTTTTATCATATGTTTATTATTTTTATTTTTATTTATCAATTATTTTTATGTCATATTAATTTATAAACCTAAATCTCATTGGATTTATATAATATTTTGATATTATATTGACACTCTAATATAGTTGTAACATATCATGTACTTTATTATCATATTTATCCATAAAATTAGTTAGTTAAAAATTAAATAACATAATATTTAACTAGTAAATAAAATATAAAAATATAAACATAAGATAATATTATGAATATAATTTAAATACCATGAGTGGATCTCGTAGCCTTAGCACTTTTTAAACTGGTAATTCCTTTTACTGTAATTAAATTTTATTTAATAATTGACAAATAAATTTAAAATTTTATGTGGTTCAACCCCAGACTCACTAAGTTATATTATAACAAGATACTCTTATACTTTAGAATAAATTAAACACTTTTGAATTGTATCATACTTGTAGAAAGCACATTAGATTGGAATTTTCTAAAAAATTACACTATGCCAAAATCTAGAATCAGCCACACTAACCTGAATCCGCAGCAACCGGGGCTAAGTGACATCATACTCCACTAATACACCAACTACAAAAGGGCGAGCTAAAGAAATAGTAGCTTGGTCAATTCGTAATGGCTTTCTAATAGTTGATTACAATGCATGAAATGGACAGTCAAGTAAGAAAATGATATTCATATTGAGACTATAGGAGACTCATCAGAACATCAGAAATTAGTGATCCATTTAAAAATTTTAATGACACTCCTATTTATATACCATGTATGCTTAACTTATAGACGATAGTAGTTTTTCTCAACATTTAATGTTGATTGTCCAATATGGACACCTGAGAAATTTTCTTCAATCCAAAGAAATAAAAAAATTTATGAATTAATTCCATACGATGTCGGTTATAAGAAAACTTACCAATCAATGTCTGCTTAAAAGGAATGGTTATCGCTTGAATTTCCTTGGTGGAAAATTGCATGTTAGGCTCTCCCTCGAAAGAATGGCCTTGATTGGAATCGTCGGGGTGGTTGAGCCGTTTATAATATCCGAAAAAAGATATTTTAATTGATCTGTTTCGATTTCGAGCGGGGACGAAATTCAAAACTAAGGCATTTGAGGGTGCAGACGGGGGCTGAGTAGCATTTTAGGCTAAGAGGCAGTTTGGGGGGTGTATTAAATATGTATGTAGAGGGCAATTGAAAACGTTGGGTGTTGGTTTACCTGGGCCGGGTGTAAGCAAATGAATTGGGTTGGACTTTGGGATTTTGGTTGTGGACTAGATGTCGTGAGTGATGAAATATGGGTGGGCTTTGTGGGCGATAACCTATCATGGGTTGGTGAGACATGGGAAAGGCTAATAGGGAACACATATGGGGGACCCAAATCATGTGCCGCCAAAAGTGGCTCATGTGCATGTGGAGCAAAATCGTGGCTGCTGCGCGCGTGAAGACTTTTGGGCTGGTCTTGGCTGGATACATGCACAGTTAGGAATAGCAAAAAAGTTTGGATTGATTTTAGTCCGATTAATTCGGTCCTAATTTTTAGGATTTTGGCCCGAATTTAAGGGTTAGGGTTCAAGTTCGGGCAGGCTCGGACTTATACATATCAAGCCTTTAAATTTGAACCGAAATTCGAGAACTTTATATACCGGTCCTGTCCATTCGACTCGACTTTAAAAAAAAAAATTAAATGTATGTCCATAATTATTTAAGTAATTTTTTTTTCTTTATGTTGGATTGTGAATTGTCATTTTTAAACTAAAGAACTTTTTGTTTAAATTGTGTAATCGAATTATGTGTTTTTATTTATTTGTTAAATTAATGAACTTTTTAGTTGGATTATTGAATTAAATTGTGTTTTTATTTGAATTAGATCTAATTTTTGTTTGTGTTTAATTATTTATATAATTTATAGTAAAGATGTTGATTAGAATAATTTTTATATTTATGTTATTTTAATAAGGTTTTAAAGTTTTTAAATATTAATATATTATGATATTTTAAATTAAAATTATTTAAATATTAAAAAAAATTTAATCGAGTCTGGATAAAGCTCGAGCCCTACTGACCTCGGCCCACTGACCTCGGCCAGTCCTAATTTTGAATATTCAGGCTTTTATAGGACTCGAACTTATGTTTGTAATGTCGGGTTCGGACTTGAGCTTTTTTTTTTTTTCTTTAAAGGGAGGGGTGGGCCAAAGAGTTTTACCTCCCACCCCAAGACTCGAACCCGGGTCGCTACGAATCTAGAACCGACTATGGCAGCCAACCCGACTACGGTCTTGGGGGCGGGTTCGGACTTGAGCTTGGCCAAGCCTGTCTCAGCCCCGGCCCATTGCCATTCCTATGCACAGTTTTGCTGACCTTGACTGGATTCGGTGGTGGTTGCATGCATGGGAAACTGACATTCGGTGGCTCTCAACGGCGGTGGCTGGCGGTGTTCACTGTCCGGAGTGCATGCGTGTGACTTGCATGGGATTTTTTAGTGCGTGAGGGTTGTTTGTGTGGGCGGCGCTTGTGACTGACTGAAGTTAGCCACGGTGGTTGCATCTTGAACTAGTTCTTGAGTCAAATGGCAAGAGGCACGGGCTGGTTTTGAGGGTGCATAGGGGCTGTGGCGGTTGGATCTTGTGGAGTGCATAAAAATCGGCTACGTGCATCTCCCAAACGATCATGCATGGCATGTGTTGGCTGTAGACTAGAGGCTGTAGTTGTTTGGATTGTGATGAAGTCTCATTAACCGAGTCATACGATGGTGATGGAGACTTGGTTTGGTTTGATGGTGATGAGGGCTTGGTTTGATTTGAAGGTCCAACTGGCTATTGACTCATGTACTTTGAGCAACTTTGCCTTTGAGATCTCCTAAGAGGGAGGGGTTCATTTTCGGAACTGAGGGAAGGAGTGGTGGCTGACTGGCATCAGCGTCGGCCGGTGAGGTCATGACAGCCCACCAATTAGAGGCTACGCATTCGTTACCCTTTTGGTTTTCATCTTTTTGGGGTCCTCACGGCAGCTTCCATGTTCTATTTGATCATGGCTTTCTTCCCCTTTCTTTAGTGATAGATTTCGGTTTTGACACAGGGGGTGATTGATTTGCTTCCTCACGGCAGCATTCATGATCATTAATGCCACCATTCATGATCATTTTTTTTTTGTTCACTCACGGCAATAGGGGTGGTTGAAGGTTGCCGAAGTTCCGAGAGGATAGAGATAGTAGGTATTGGTGGTGGGTCTGCATGGAAGTGGTTTAGATAGATATGTGGTGGTATCATGGATGGATTGTGGGCGGTTTGCTGCAGGTTAGGCAACCTTTTTGGCCGTTGCAGCTGTTCGTTTGGTTCGCGGTGGTGGTGGCTGCTCGTTAAGTTGTAGATCATTGGTGAAATTTGGTGGTCCTCTAAATGATTTCTTAAAAGTGGTCAGAATCGAGTTAATTCATGCTTCGGCGGAGAGGGTGGAGACCAGTGATGGCTGGCTGCCATCGTCGGTAGCTAGAGAGGCCATAAAAGCCGGTGATGGCTAGTAATTGATTAGCACATATTGTATAGTGCAATAGTAATAAAACAATAGATCCATTCCCCATTAATTAATTAATTTGCCTCAATGCAAGAGAAGATCAGTGATGATGATCCAATGCATAAAAATTTCAATCTAGACTCGAGAGAGAGATCGAGAGAGAGATAGAGATTTGTGATTTTTGAACAAGGATGTATTAATTATTTAGTATGCGACTACTCACCAGTGCTGGGAGGCTTAGGGAGTAGTTGCAGGTGTTCCTTTGCAGTGCCTTTTGGAGTTCTCTTTGCTCTAAGAATTAAGAGGTTTAGTGAATGATTGAGATTGAAGTATTGTAATTTTTAAGTTATAACTGCGGTAGAAAAAAAACTATAATTATAAAATAAAAGTTAATATGTATTAAATATAATTTTTAAATAATAATTTTGATAAAATTATTAAAAATATAATAAATTTTTTATCATACATGTGAAAAATCATATCAACATAACTTTTAAGTTATAACAACTAGTGTTTACTACACACTATAATTTTTTAGTTACTGTTATCCAACCTTATTTCCAATCAGACACTTAATTTCCAAAATTGATAAAAATTTAATTTAATTTCTTACATAAAGTTTACTTAATGGAAAAGTTACTGCTACTAAACATTCTAAGGCACAAGGGGAATTGGGCTGCGGATGTCTTGGCTAATCTTGATCTGCAATTTCCTTCCCAGATTATATGTATAGTAGCATCATTTGTTTTGAACTGAAATATGGCATCAAGTTCTTGTACAGCTTTTCAAAATTTAAATCCGCATTTATGCATATTAATTGAAACAATATATATATATACAAGAAAATAGAGTTTTATGCTTTTAATAGGTGATGAGGCTCTTTTGATATGAACCCGTGTGAAAATGTAGATTTAATTAAATACCCCAAAATAGTTCTTACATTATTTAAATATCCCACACCTTTTTCATTTTTATAGATGCCCTAAAATATGTGTGCAAGGAATAAACCACCCTTAATGAATGCATCAAAGCCACTACTTCTCACTTTTTCTACACTACTGAATTTACATCAAAGTCATGTAGGTCGTGTAAATCTTGTAAGTTATGTATGTCTTGTAAATAATATAAGTCACGTAGATCATGTAAGTTTTGTAGATCGTGTATATATGAAATTTAATATTATTATTTTTATTGTATCAATAGATATGGCTTTGGTGCGTGTGTCTATTTTTTTTAATAGAGTATAGATTGAACAAAATGATAAGTATAAGATCAAAAGTTTTGAGGCTAAAAGGATAATGATAATATGGTAAAAGAACATATATATAATTGATGGAGAAGGTTTCTCAAGTTACCTGTTTTACTTTGTTATTAAAATACTAAATGATGGGTGGGCTTCAAAATTAAGCGATTCACTCACCGTATAAATCAGTTAAAAGAGTAAAATTTCTTTGATTGCCCAATTGTCTCCTGTTATTACATTAAAAAATAACTTAAAACTAGCTGAGTGTGCTATTCAAGCTATACAATTCAAAATTAAATATGTTATTCAGTATGTACAAAAACCACAAGCAAATTGCTTTTAATTGAACCAAAATTGACTGTAACATGTTTCTAATTCAAGTAAGAAGATGACAATAATTTGAAGTCTAAGTCATCTAACTTAGAAAAGTGATAGACAAAACTAACAAAAAAATTAAATTATTGTAAATATTCAAATTCCGAAATTCATATTAGGATAAAAAGATAAAGATGGAATAATACATCTAGTTAATTCGATTATTAATAGAATTATATATTATGTAGGGTTTTCATATTTTTCCTAAGGGTTTACATTTAATTTACAAAATGTACAACTTTTTATTATTCTTATTGGCTCTAATGATGATAAATTAGTAATTTTCACTTACCAAGTTTTGTTGACATTTTCTGCATTGCAACAAATACAAATTCTTAACACAAATTAAGACTTAAAAAATAATTTATTCTTAATGTAATCGTGTTATTACATGAAGGTCGTGTAATACATGAAATACGTAAAATATATGAAAGTTGTATAATCCATGAAAAACTAAATGGCTTTTACTTTGTTTCAGCCGTCCATTACTTCGATACCATCAATAATCTTGCCATCATTCAGCACATTATCCCCATGGATTTTGTTTCTTTCAAAGACTGCCCCAAGTTCATTCACTTGAGCCAATAAACTTTTTTCAGCCTCCAACAGAGTCTCAGACTCAGTAGCCAAGCTTTCTTTGCTATGAACTTCAACAATGGATTCTTGAATTCCTGAGGAATCCACCTCAGCTTTGACTCAATCTTTCTCCTCTTGCACCTTTTCTTGATTCTGAGCAAAACCCAGTTCTTTATTCTCTTGAGGTAGGCTCTCGTTGATCTCTAAATGACCTTCATCGTAAGAGAGGCAATTGCGCACTATATAAGCTTAAGCTAGGGATAATTTAGTCATTTCCTGTGATTTGTAAAAGGGTAATTGCCAAAATTTTGGGAATTTTAGATTTAGGGTATTGAGATAATTTTTTTTTCTTTCATGGTGTATTCGGCGCAATTGACTCATGAAAATCTGGAAGCTTTCGTGCCCAGTTTGATCTTTGGTAATTGATCTCATAATCTGAAATTGCAGCTTTTCCAAGAAGCCATCCTTCGCTCAGGCATTTCTTCAAACACTTTGGTGTTTCTATCAAACATCTTTATTTTACCCTTAAAGAGGTAAAAATGCTTATTGTCATACCTGTTTGAATATCAATATTTTACGACGGAGTGGAACTATTGGCACTCTTCTAAAATTCTTTTAAAATCACTCTCTGAATTATAATTCACTTAATTTTAAAATTATCATTTTCTTTTCTAAATAAACCATTTTTATTTGTAAATCATTCAAACTCTATAAAACTTAAAAACACAAACTTTTCATAAGTAAAAATAATCACTATCAATAAAGAACGAAAAAAATTTTGAATTTTGATTTTTCACCATGATATAAAGTCTAATAAATACTTCTCAATGACTTAATTAATGCTATCTCATTTAAAATAAATTAATACCTCATTTCAAATAAATCTTTTGAGATACATTTACGAATTTTTAAATTAGAGTGTTCTGAGTAAAATTGTATTTTTAAATTTTTGATGATGAATTTATTGAATAAATGAGTGCTATAGAACTTTTATGGTTCAAATAGGACTATGCACATATCAATGTTAATAGTAGTATATTTTAGGGGAAAACTATACACACCCTCAAAGTTTACTTAAATAATAATACAAACACATTAGTTTTATTAATGGTCACATGGACTGTTTCTTAATTATTATACCATTGATTACAATAACCCTATAATTGACTTTAAATAAATTCCTATAATAAATATAAATTAAACTTAAAATAATATAATAAATTAAATAAGATAAAATTTATAAAATATTTTGAAATTATAAAAGTTATTTTAAAATTATTACTCTGTCATTTTTTTAATAATAATTAAATATTTTTGACATGTTAATAATACAAAAATAAACATAGCAATTTATAAACTTTATATTATTTTATTTAGAATATTGTTTTTAATTATATCTAAATTAGTATAAATCTTAAAGTCAAGTTTAAGATTAATAGATTTTAGTATTAATAAAATTCAAATAACTTAATATTAAAAGTAATTTTTATTATACAAGTTATTTTATTAATTACACTTACTGTGATATTTTTTATTTATATCATATGATATTTATTTATTATTTTTATCTTATTATTATACTTATATTTATTTGGGTCATTATAATCAAAGGGTATAATAATCATTTATGAAATTAAAAAGGTCTATATAACTATTCATGAAAGTAAAGAGAGTCCATATGATCATTTAAGTAAACATTGAGATATGAGTGACTTTTTCCCTATATTATAGTCTCATTTCTTTTCTCATTTTATATTAGGATTATTGGTGCAAATTTGTTCCAACTTATAAATAGTAGCTTACACCTAAGATGACCTTGTTACGATTGGTTTCCTCTTATTTGGATTAGATTACATGAACTCTCAATGTGGCTTTCTCATGTTGGACTTTTTATTTTCAAGTTTAGTTGTGCTCTTTAGAATTTTCTCCTAGGATATGTCCAACTCTTTAGACTTGATAAGCATGACCTTGTTCAGGTCTAAGTTCAATCTACAAATATAAAAAGAAAGTCAACTCACTTGGTGAAAATCTTCTAATAGTCAAATCAGCCATGAAATTATTAAAAAGATTAAATTTATAAAGAGAAAGTCTAAAGAAAGAATATCAACATTTCTCCACTTGAATTTATTTTTGTTTACCTTTGAATCAAGAATGGATGGCTTATATATAGGTGAATTTGATTTGATTTGAGTCCTAATTATTTTAATTTTTAGTATCATTATATTTGTGATGCCTAAGTATACTTATCTCCTTGTGCCCATGCTTAGCGCCTCTTAGACAAACAATCTTGTCCTCAAGTTAGAGGGCTACTTGAGGATGCTTATCTTCTTGTGCCCATACTTAGAGCCACTTAGACATACAACATTGTCCTTAGGTCAGAGGAGGCACTACCTCTGACTTCTTTTATTAAAGGAAGATGTGGCTCTTTTGTATTTAGTACGAATGAGATATTTTAATCCCAGGTTTGTCCTGAGCAGTTTAACCTAAAGTCTTTGAATCTTTGAAACCTGAGAGGTTTATCACAAGCAATTAGTTCTAGGATCCTCAGTCCTAGAAACCTTGAAGGTTTGTTTTAAGCGATTTGACTTAAGGTTCCTCAAATCCTAAGAACCCAATAAGTTTATCCTTGACTACTTTTTGAGGAGGTTTATCCTGGACAATTTGTTCTAGGATCTCGAATCCGAAGAACCTAAGATGTTTATCCTATGATTTTTATTAATTTATTCTTAGACATTGTTCGAATTATATTTATTTGGGTTTTAGTTGGCTTGTTCTAATTTTAGCTGATGTAGGACCTTATATTTTAATTAGAGTCAATTATGATATGTGTCTTAATCTTTTATTTCTATAATAATTGTGGTCTAATTCTTTCTTCTTCTTTATTTTTTTTCTATTTAAGTAAACTTAGAGAAGTAAGTTTACTCTATTAAGTAGAGATATCTTATTATTATAACTTTAACCTTGATCAATTAATAAACACCTTTCTTTTATCATTTCTTCTGGGATTATCTATTAAAATCTCTCTTGTAAAGTCCTTTGAATTAGGGCATCATTTAATCTTACTTAACGCACTATTAAAAATTTCATTGAGTTATTTAGATCATAACAGATCTAATCACACTTCAATTATAATGTAATCTAATCGCATTGGCTTGGTCCAGTACTAGAATAATATCTAGTTTTTTTCTATCCTATCAATTTCGCTTCCTCTACCCCACTTTGTCAGTTGATATTAAAATGATTCTGTACTAATCGCATAGCTATTTTGGCTACCTGTATCATTTCCCACCAAATTCCTGGCAAAAAAAAAAAATATATACAAAACCCTAACAACTGCCATTTAAATATTGCTGCCACCATCTTTGGCAACTACCACCACCATCCAACCCACCACTAGAATCACCATCAACAACCAACCAAAACCCGACTGTCCTCTGCTCTTGATCAGCTGTGTAGCCGCTATACGAACAACCCAAACTTGCAGCTCTTCAATAGCTGCCGCTATAAAACTAGCCACCTTTACTGATGATCAATACTACTAACACACTCCACTCTTACCACACTCCAAATCCTAGTCACTACTGGTCCGATTGGTTGCCATAGTCTCCTCCACGAACCAAGCACTATAGCTACCACTTTAAGTCAGTTTTCCAGTCAAACCGCTGTGAGTTGTTCTTCAACACTATTACCACTACAATCCTCACCATTATATTTACCAAATCCGTTCATCTCCACTTCAAATCATGGCCACCAGCCATCGGGCACACCAAACCTAAGAGTTGAGAATTATTTACAATTTTACTATTGTGTGGAAACTTAGCATTAAATGGAAAACTACTAGCCATAACCTCCTATTTATCATGTGCCAGACTTATTTGCATACTACTCATCGTAATAAATTTCTTGATTGGTTGGATAAGGTTGAACATTGGTTTGTAGCTTCGAGCACTTCTAAAGAAGAGCAAGTATCATTTGTAATTATTAAATTTAGATTTAATGTTTTAGAATGGTCAGAATAGTTGCAAGATTCTCGACTTAACTAAGACAATGCGAAATTCAATCGTGGAACTGTATAAAGCATATTTTACGATCTAAGTTTATCTCTATTGATTATTGTTTGGTAAAAGAAACGATATGAGATCAGTTTCTGATTATACTTATTAGTTTGAACAATTTTATGGATGCAAATATTATTATGAATATAAAAATGATACAATTATAAGATTTGTGAGGGTGCTTAGTTTATATATTCAAGAAAAGATATCTACACACATCTACACTTTACAAATGCAATTCATTTAGCCACGCAAATCAAATTGCAAATTGAGTCACAATATCAAAGAAACTTTAATAATGTGATTAAAAGATTTGACGAAGTCTAAGACTTAATCAAACAATGGCGTGTCTCTATGAAAGTGCCTAAAGATGTACCTATGAGTTCACCTATTGTTGAGGAAAAAGACTTGCTTGAGATGCTAGAAGAAAAAAGAAAAATTTATTATTAATTTAAAGTTTCAATCTGATAATTTGTATGAAATGTACATGAAATTTCCTTGGAGGATAAGTAAAGTATTGAAGATGATGAGGTTTTAATCTATATGAGTTTTTTTTAAGAAAAAGTACAACATACTCTTAATTTGACCATTGAGCCTAATAATATTAATGAGGTTATGCAGCAAAATAAAGTTATTTGATTGTTGTTCATTTTTGGAAGTCTTCATCGCCTTTACTAATATAAAAGCGAATGAAATAAAGTTTTGAGAAAAATTGAAGAGAAAGACAAAAAGTTCAAATTTCAAGATAATTTGCTCTTACAGTACAAGTTTCATTCTCCAGACTATATCCAAACTCGAGGATGAGTTTTTTTTAAGAGGTAGAGACTAATGTAGTACATTATTTTAAGATATAATGTTTTAATTAGAATCAATTATAGTATGTGTCTTAGTCTTTTTTTTTTTTCTATTATAATTATGATCTAGTTTTTCTTTTTAAGTAAAATTAGGGAAGTAGGTTTACTCTATTATAAATAGAGACATCTTATTATTATAACTTCAATCTTGATCAATTAATAAACACCTCTTTTTATAATTACCTTTGAGATTAACTATCAAAATCTCTCTTGTAGAATCATTTATATTATAGCGTCATCTATTCTAGTTTAACGCATTATTAAAAAGTTCATTAAATCGTTTATATTAGGACATCTAATCACACTTTAATTATAGTATAACCTAATTTCATTAACTTGATATAATATTAGAACAATATCTAATTTTTCTTATCTTATCAATTTCATTTTCACTACCCTACTCTATTATTGATCCAATAAGATTTTCTTATCCTATCAATTTCATTTTCATTATCCTACTCTACTCTGTTATTGGTCCAATAAGGAAGAATACTGAACCTTTTTGTTTTTTTCTTTTCAAATTTTACCTTTAACACCCTTTTAATTTAAAACATGTTAAGCTCTTCTGAAAGTTAACAAAAGTTTTGTCAAAATTGGTGCGCTTGACTTTTTACGACCATTAAATGCTTCTCGAGTGCTCAGCTCCCACTCTTGAACAAGAATAAGTTGGTACTTGATGAAAACAACTCTAGAGATATCAATGAGTTATTGATGATGTAATGACAAATATAAGGTAGAGGCTTTGTATGCAATTAAACGCACAAGATTTGCCTGTATAATTCATCTTCACGTAGATTAAGCGTAAAATAAAGACTTTTAGATAAAATTTGGCAGTACAAAGGAAATTTTAATGTAATAAAAAATAAATATGACACCTAGTTAGAGGAGACGTAATAAACTTTATCCCTAAAAAATAAGTTAAGAATGATTAAAAACTCTTTACATCCTTATAATTTGGCAGTTTTCAATTTGGATAATTCACATAAATGACATAAATGGCTGTGAATTATTTAAATTAGGAATGATGTCTAATCAAAAAATATTTTCTCTATTATTAATCATTTAAAAGTATTTGTTCCTACAAGGGAAAAACTCCGATTACAAACGGAAATAAACAGCTAATTATGAATATGGGCCAATTTGGTAGTTTTATATTTTTGAAAATAGTTGATGTACTATAAAAATAATTAGTTATAAAAAAATAATTAAATATTTGATAATAATATTTTTAAATGAAATAATTTTATTTTCTAATTGAATAAAAATATTTTAGGATTCTATAATATATATGAGAATTTATCCGAAATTGTATTAAATATAAAACTGATTCTTAAAATCAAAATTTAAAAAACTATTAATCCTTTGCTTTTACAAAATTTGCTTTAAGATGGAGTAAATTTGCCAATAGTATTTTTTTTTAAAATTTGCCTAACATCATAATTAATTTCTTACATTTCACAACCACTTTTAAGTCTTCCAAAAAAGTGATCCCAAATTGACCCTGAATGGCTTTGTAACTTTAAGATTCTTGAATTTTGGTATATTTAACACCCACAATTTTTTGTAATTAATAATAAAAAAACACCATAGCCAGATACAAATTAGACACATGAGAGCAAAGGGAAGCAATCATGAAGTGATAAGCAATTATGGTCCTAAAGAGAATTGTCAGTCTTATCATATTGAGCCAAAATCATGACCATAATCATGTATATGTCAAACAAGAATCATTTTCATTATAGCATGTATGCATATAAATTACAAGTATTGTGGCCATTATTGTAAGCATTCAAATTAAAAAAACAAGGCGTAAATCTCTAAATATAAGTGTCTGTGTGTTTCTATATGTATATAATTATTTTCGGGTGTGGACACCCTTATTATTATTATTTTTATGCAGACACACTCTTATATTGTATAATTTAATAGTGTAGAGAAATATATATATTGTGGTTTTTCAATCAAAGATCCTGACTTTATTAAAATTAAGAATAAACTAAAAGATAAAAAAAATGTATTAGATTATTATTTTTTATTTTAATTTATACCTAATTTTAATAAAGTTAGGGATCCCTGATTGATATATTTATATATATAATGGTTTTTAATTAGGTATCTCTGACTTTATTAAAATCAGAGATAAACTAAAAGATAAAAAAAAGTACATTAAACTTTGTATTTTTTATTTTATTTTAATTTATCCCTCACTTTAATAAAGTTAGAGATCCCAAATTGGAACATTTCTACATAAATATAAATTAAACGCTTTTGTTGTATTAGAATGAATTAACCATAGTGAAAGTTTATTTCTCTTTAAATCATATCTTAAAGCTTGGATATTAGTCGAGGCAGGGGGCTAGCCATTACCAGTGGTGGCGTTACATTAAGCGAACTAGATGGTTGCCTAGAGCTCCTATTTGGGAAAGTCCAAATTTTTTAGTTATCTATTTATTACTTAGTATAATTAATTTTTTTAATATTTAAAAATAAATTTAACTTACGCATATATTGTAGAAAAGCCTAATTTTTAGGCTTTACCCTATTATTTCTCTCATTCGTAATTATCTCTTATTTAATATCTTGATATATTTAATGGTATAATAATTATTCGTAACATTACATAATTATTTTTTTACTATTTCCAAAAAAAAAAAACAATGCTTTCCCCTTCCAAAAATAACTCTTATTAAAATTGTTAACTATAATAACTATTTGGAACATTGCTTTATTATTTTTCTTATTATTTCTCAAAAAAAATCAATGCTTTCCCTTCTCAAAAATAAATCTTATTAAAATTGTTAACATTTGATTTGGGAGCTAACTTTTAATATTCTATTAACATGTATTTAAAAGCTCATTATCTATAATCGGATACACATTAGGTTAACGATATTTTCAGCAAAACAATTTTCTTCATCTCTTCTCTTTCTCTATAAATTGGACATTCATTGCCTTCATCATATTCATCAAGTCAATTCCATATGCTATCATTCTATTTTTTTTTTATCTTTTTAATTATTATTTTTCTTATCATTTTTATTTTTAATTTATTTTTTATTTTTTGTATTGATTTACTGCTTGAATAATCTAGAAAGAAAAAATTGTGTTTTGTTTACTTGATTTTTTTTTAAAGATTTGAAAAGGATGTCAAATAGAAAATACACATCAAGATAAGAAAAACTACAAAAAAAAGAGTAGAATAGAAAAGTTAGTTCAATCTCAAAAAGGACCTCTTAATAAATTTGTCACAACTAGTAAAAAAGATATAGATTTAAGTGAAGAGTTAGTTGTTGAACAACCAACTTTAAATGAATTAAACAATATTGATGAAACAGTGAATGAAATAAACAGCATTAAAGATGATAACAATAAAAATCAGGACAAAATTGTTGTAGGAAATTTATTTGTTCCAAATAATATTTATGATCTTGGTAAATGGGAAAAAGTTGATATAAAGTTAAGAGATCTTTTGGTTGAAAAAGGCTCAATTAGAGAGAATAATATAACTTTCCTAAAAGATGAAAATTCTAGGCATTTCTCTAATGCGTTTTATGTTAAAATGTTACCCAATGGAGAAAAATATAACAGAAAATGGTTAATATATTCAAAAGATTTTGACAAAGTATATTTTTTTATTGCAAATTATTCAATACAAATTGTAGCAAAAATCAACTCAATGATGAAGGAACAAGAGATTGGAAAAATCTTAGTTCTAAATTAAAAGTCATGAAACAACCAATGAACATATAACTAATATGAATGCAAGGGTCGATTTAGAAGTAAAACATAATTGACAAAGATGTTCAAGAAAGAATTGACAAGGAAAAAGAACATTGGAAAAAAAGTACTAACAAGACTTATTATTGTTGTAAAGAATCTTGCTAAAATCAATTTAGCATTTCGTGGAAAAAATGAGAAGATCTATGAAGAGAGAAATAGAAAATTTTTAAGTCTAATTGAAATGATTGCATAATTTGATCCAACAATACAAGAACATATTCAACATATTAAAACCGGAGAAATTTATTATCATTATCTTGGGCATAACATACAAAATGAACTGATATTGATGTTAGCACTTGAAATAAAAAAAATCAATTGTTAACAAAGATAAGGAAGCAAAGTATTTTTCAGTTATTTTCACTTATATTTGATTGTACTCTAGATGCTAGCCATCAAGAACAAATGTCTCTTATATTAAGATGTGTAGGTATTTCAACAAGTCTAGTAAAGGTACAAGAATATTTTTTGGGATTTTTACAAGCTAACAATACCACTAGAAAAGATCTTTTTAATGAACTTGTGGATGTAATTAAAACTCTTGAATTTGATATTAATGACATAAGAGGACAAGGATATGACAACGGATCTAATATGAAAGGAAAACAATTAAAGTGTACAAAAAAATTATTAGAAGTAAATCCTAGAGCATTCTATAAGCCATGTGGTTGTCATAGTTTTAACTTAGTATTTTGTGATGTGGCTAATTCTTGTCCTAAAAATATTTCATTTTTTGCATTTGTTCAATGTATTTATGCATTGTTTTCTTCTTCACCTAAGAGATGGAAAATTTTACAAGATAATATACCTAATTTAACTGTTAAATCATTGTCACAAACATGTTGGGAGAGTCACATAGAAAGTGTCAAAACAATAAGATTTCAAGCTCTCCAAACTAGAAATGCTTTACTTGAATTAGTAGAAGTAGTGAAGATCCTAAAATAAAAAGTGAAGCTAAATATTTAGCAACATATGAATTAGAAAACTTTGAATTTTTGTTAGGTATGACTATTTGGTATGATATATTATTTATTGTGAACAGGATTAGTAAAAGCTTACAAAAAGAAGATATGCAAATTGATGTTGCCATAAATCAATTTAAAGGTCTTGCATCTTTTTTGAAAATTATAGAGAAAATGGTTTTGTGTTGGCTATGATTTCAACAAAATAGATTGCAAATGAAATGAAAATACAATAAAAAATTCATGAAAAATGTATAATTGGTAGAAAAAATAAATTTGGTGAGAATAATAATGAAAAAGGAATTATGTCTCTAAGAAAATTGTTTTAAAATTGATTACCTTTTATATATAGTAGATCAAGCTATTTCTTCCATCACCAATAGATTTGAGCAATTTCAATTTTATGAAAATATTTTTGGACGTTTATCTAATTTTGCAAAATTAAAATCATTAGATGATGAAAGTTTAAAAAGTTGTTGTATTAATCTTGAAAATGTCTTGAAATATGATTGTTTTATGATATTGATGGATTACATTTATTTTCAGAGTTAAAAGTCTTAAAAGAAGTTTTACAAATTGAAAGAAATTCTCCACTTGAATATACTTAATTATATTAAAAAAAAAAAAGGATCTTTTCCAAATGCATTTGTTGCTTATAGAATATTATTGACCTGTAACTGTTGCTTCTGTTAAGAGAAGTTTTTCTAAATTAAAGTTAATAAAATTTTATTTAAGAACAGTAATGTTACAAAAAAATTAAATGGATTAGTTATATTAACTATCAAAAAAGATTTGCTAGCGAAATTAGAATATAAGCTTTTGATTAATAATTTTGCATCTCAAAAAGTAAGAAGAATAAATTTTAATTGATTAATAATTTGTATAAATGGTGGCTTATAACATGATCATAGCAGATAGGATCAATGATTTAAAGTTCACGAATGAGAGAGATTATAGTTGTGACTAATGAAAGTTTAGAGTATCTCAAGAAGACAAAATTTGTGGAAAACAAAACTAATTAATATTTTTGTGAAAATAAATTGATATCCTTTTTATATATATTATTGATAATTTTTGTAATTGAAGATATTATTAAATATAGTTAAATTTTGAAATATTTAATATTTCTATAAAAATTTGTTAAGGTATTTAATGTTTTCATTAAAATTAATATTTTAATCTCATAAGACCTAAAATAAAATTTTACCTCACGCCCTAATTGGTTAGAGCCGGCCCTGGCCATTACCACAAACTTTGCGCATAAGGCAGTGTAGGAAAAATTGATCAAAATCTTGCAGACTCGAATGAAACCACGCGTTTGAATCTTCGAGACTAATATTCGTTCGCAAATCAAAACAAAAGCAAAGACATTAGAGGACGTAAAAGATTCATTTAATTTTATTGTTCGAATACTTATTTATTTATTTATTTATGTAGTATATAGATGAGAGAAAACAATCTTTTACTTTATTATTTACTTGCACGCACAATTAAACTGTGCATTTAAGAAAAAGATTTGCACGCATGACGAAGAATAAAATAAAGACTTTGCACATTTTTTCTTTTTTTTAAAGCAAACTCGCCGTAAGCCAGCAATTCATTGAATATAAATAAAATAGGAGGAATATGACGAGCTCACTCCTTATGATCTGCATGGCCTAAAAAACGTAAAAGCCTGTTATTTAAAAATGGACAACAAAAACAAAAAGCAGCAAAAGTAATTGAAGTGGCATGAAAAACCTAAGGCATCTAGATAATTACTGTCCCGAACGAGCAATAATCGAACCTCGACCTGTAGCAAGGTGGAAACTTACATGCATGATAGGGTACAAGATGAAAATCTACAAATACGTTGTCTTTGAATTTATTGCTATGACGACGTTTATGGCTTTTCACACTGTCGATAAAATAATATTTTGACTAAATGGATCACGACTCATAATCAAACTTACGTGCATGATAGGGTGCAAGATGAAAATCTACAAACACGTTGTCTTTGAATTTATTGCTATAACGACGTTTATGGCTTTTCACACTAGTCGATAAAATAATATTTTGATGAAATGGATCACGACTCATAATCGAAGATAAAAATGGATCTCCGCACCTAAATCATATAAGTTTAGGAATAACTCGAACAATGTTAACACAAGACGCAAATTCAACTTCTAATTTAGAGAACAACTTGTTGCTAAAAATTGACATTGTTATTAATTTTAGGTTTAGGTTCCTCATTAATAATTGAGTCCGATTCAAGTTTAACATTTACGACACCATTATCTATTTATAAATGTGTATAATTATCCAATTAATTATATTGAATTGATTTATTTTTAACTCTTTTCTTTTCTTTTTGTGCAAAGACTTTTTTTATTCAACAAAACTGCATTTTATTTTTCATTTTAAAATTCATTTAGTTATATTTTAAATGAAAATGATTAAAATTTAAGTAGGCAGTACTAAAAAATTTCTAGAAAATATATTAAAAACATGTTCAAAAAGTATTTCTTAAAAAAAAATATATAAGTTGTGTTCAATGAGTTACTTGATTATGCCACATTTTCAAGAATATCATAGCTAGCCCACAATGCCATATGCCAGTCCATATATGCTGTTAGATGAAATATATAAATATATGCTGACTTGATATATCAAGCCATTTATAGTAAGAGATAGCATTGCTCAGTCAAATAAACGCACACAAAATATTTTTGTGCTTGAATATCTCTTTGTTGAATTCAGTAAAAGAGAGAAAAGCACTTATTGGTTTTCGTTGGTACTACCACTGATTGACCATCTCAAGTTGCAATGGAGGAGAGCCATGAAATTTACATGGCCAGTACTATTTCGCATAGGAGTAATTCTAGATGGAGAACAAGTTCTGTGGGTGCCTTTTCGAGATCTTCAAGGGAAGAAGATGACGAGGAGGATTTAAAATGGGCTGCTATTGAGAAATTGCCTACTTATAATCGTCTGAAGAAAGGGTTACTAACTACTTCACGAGGTGAAGCTTTTGAAGTTGATGTTTCTAATCTTGGCCTGCAAGAAAGGCAGAGGTTGATCAATAAATTGGTGACAGTCACTGAAGTTGATAATGAGAAGTTCTTGTTGAAGCTCAAGAACCGCATCGATAGGTGATATTTCTCTTTTCTCAGCAGTTCCAAATGACGTAGTTAGAAATTTAATTCAGGAATGATGAGTTGCTGAAACAACATTTTAAAATCTATTATTTCATATTTTTTCCGTTTCAACAGCAATTTTTAAAAATATTATTATTATTTTTATTAATAACTCAAGGACTCATGTAGCTCAACCCCAACACTTAAGCCTTAAGAAGATCGATTCTTATCACTGGAGCTAAACCTTACATGACCCTTCTTTCAATTCATATAATTTATCATCACAGCAATTAGGCTAATTATATAAATTTTAGAAGGGACATTTTTGGATAAATATTCAAATGCTTATCATTGATATTTGAGAACTATTAGTACCCTATCAATACAGAAAGGGTTGGATTATATGTATTCTAAAAATTACTTTGAACACTTATATTTTTATAAAAATATTTATTATAAAAATACTCATGATATAAATAAATTACTATTAAGGATACTTTATTATGAGCATATATGATATTATTATTTTGAATACTCATTTAGGACACTAGAATCAAGATTTAATTTTCTATCATTTTAAACGTCAATTTTTTCTTCCAAATACCTTAAGCAAATAAAAAGCTTAAACATGCAGCCAACCTGACAAATGACAATAGTATTTATGCTCAAAGATTTAAGAATTTTTTTGTTAGAAATATTTGATAGATATGCCCCCTCCAATGTTGATGTGAGAGAAATATAAATTATAGAAGGGGCCTTTTTTTGATAAATATTCACATTCTCTACTTTAATATTATTTAAAGATCACTCATATTTGAACACCATTAAAATATTACCAAGAAAGAAAATGGATATTGTTTGTGGTATAGGACCATCATAGTACATTAAATAATAATATTATTATATTACAGTAGTACTATTGTATTATTTAAGAATTTTTTTTTGTTTAGAAATATTTGATAGATATGCCCTCCTCCAATGTTGATGTGAGAGAAATATAAATTATATAAAGGGCTTTTTTTGATGAATATTCACATGCTTTACTTTAATATTATTTAAAAATCAGTCATATTTGAATACCATTCAAATACTATCAAGAGTGAAAATAGATATTATTTGTGGTATAGGACCACGATAGCACATTAAATAATAACATTATTATATTACTGTACTATTACTGTATCACGTTAAATAATAACATTGTTTATGCACTGCTGTCGTTTATGCGGTGAGGATATTTTACTGGCGGTCACATATAATTTTTCGTATTTAAATTTTTAAAAACAGAAGGGATTGACGCAAAATGTGAGCTATATCCGCTACCCAGTACCCGCTGAAAATCTTTCAGCTTCCAAAACAAAGTTGAGTGTTTCACTAAACACTACCGACTTTTAAGGCTACTAAAAATCAATCTTTACTCTCTATTAAAACTCGAGCTCGGTATGCGGGCACGAGCTTTGTTTATGACTACTGCTGATGTCGTGATCAAATGTTTCGACAGTTGGTTTAGTTAGTATTACGTTGACTGCTTAATTAATTTCTGATTTTCCACTCAGTGCCCTCGTCTCAGCTAAAGTTGGGACTTTATTTCCTTCACAATTATATAATTGGGTAGGGATAACAATCTCCCTCACAATATGACTGAACTAAATATTTTTGAAAATTAGTAAGAATGGAAATCTGGACTATGCTCGTAGCAGACTTGATATAAAGTAATTTTAGTAAAATTTTGTTTAAAAGAAAATTCTAATTTTTTGGCTTTTCTTTGATTTGGTTTGTCTCAGAGTTGGAATAAAGCTTCCAACAGTGGAAGTTCGATTTGAACATTTGAATATTAAAGCAGAAGCGTTTTTAGCAAGTAAAGCCTTGCCGTCATTCACTAAATTCTTTACCACCATCTTTGAGGTAGCACTACTCTTCAAATATAAATCACGAACCGTTTAAAATTTAATTATGTTTTGTTAATTTCTCGGCTCAGATTTTAATGTTTTGTATGTGCTTGAAGGATTTGTTGAACTATCTGCACATTCTTCCGAGTAAAAAGAAACATTTGACAATCCTCAAGGATATCAGTGGAATCGTAAAGCCAGGCAGGTGAGAATTGAATTCCTTTTGTTTGTCATTGAATATTCTATTGGTAGTTATGACAAATTGTGCTTTTTTCTTTTATTGCAGATTGACATTGCTTTTGGGTCCCCCAAGTTCTGGAAAGACCACATTGTTGTTGGCATTGGCCGGGAAGCTTGATCCTAGTCTAAAGGTGATTGTATAGTTAAAAGCCCTAATTATTTTGGAGGGTATGGCTTTTAGCATTGTAAAGTTCACACTTTGGTTTTATCTCTGATTGGAGAATCAAAATGTCTCTTTATAGGTTTCCGGGAGGGTGACATACAATGGACACAACATGGATGAGTTTGTGCCTGATAGAGCAGCTGCTTATATAAGTCAACATGATAATCATATAGGCGAAATGACTGTGAGGGAAACCTTGGCCTTCTCTGCTAGATGCCAGGGGGTTGGAACCCGTTACGGTAGGTTTTTGATATTTTCTTTTATTTTAGCTTTTTTCAACTATAGAATTCAGACTGTAGTGTATATATATATATATATATTGATATGGTATAAGCATTAAACGTCTTTGGGAAATGCAGATATGTTAACTGAGTTATCCAGAAGAGAGAAGGCAGCAGGTATTAAGCCTGATCCGGATATTGATGTCTTCATGAAGGTAAAGAGATTGTTTGAAGGATCTATGGGATTTAACCAAATTGATTCCATGAAGAAAAAAAACGTTAATAATAAAATTTTTGAGAAATATTTGTTTTCAGTTTTAATCCTGGGCTTCAATCAGGTGTTTCTACGGCTTAAAATCATTGTATCTGAACTTTGATATTCAAATCTTTATGACATTTTCCTGAGTTAGATCCGTTTTAATCTTGGTATTTTACCTTTGCTCACTAGAAAATAGGATTAGGTCAGAATCAACCTTATAGAGATAGATTTGAACTCTTGGTGATTGAGTATCTTGTATTTTTCTGTGAATTCTCATGTCTCAGGCAGCATCAACTGAGGGTGAAGAAGCCAATGTGATTACTGATTATTATCTAAAGGTATCCTTATTATGAATCACCCTATAAATTAATAGTGATTTTTTCTCTAGAATAAGTAACTAAAGTTGCTTGCTTGAATGGTTTTCATCATAAATATATAGGTTCTGGGACTGGAAGTCTGTGCAGATACCATGGTAGGGGATGAAATGAGAAGAGGTATATCAGGAGGACAAAAGAAGCGTGTCACAACTGGTAAATACATAACTCTATAAATTCATTTATATTGTTCACAATGATTATAAAAAAATAAAAAAATAAAATCTGTTTTTATTCAAACAAATGACAATTTGTATTTCGAATTATAGGTGAAATGATGGTTGGTTCAGCGTTGGCACTACTTATGGATGAGATTTCAACTGGTTTGGACAGCTCAACAACTTTCCAAATTGTTAATTGTCTCAGGCAAAATATTCACATCAATTGTGGAACTGCTCTGATATCTCTCCTACAACCAGCACCAGAGACTTATGATCTATTTGATGATATTATCCTTCTATCTGATGGCCAAATTGTGTATCAGGGTCCCCGCGAACTGGTGCTAGAGTTTTTTGAATCCATGGGCTTTAAATGCCCCAAGAGAAAAGGCGTGGCTGACTTCTTGCAAGAAGTATGCGCTAATAGAGCTCTTGCTGTAGTATTTCTTTTTCTTAATATTTTTAATAAACATGCTGTGGCTTATCTTTACAAATAATATGTTGAAGGTGACATCAAAGAAAGATCAAGAGCAGTATTGGGCACATAAAGACAGTCCATACAGGTTTGTTAAAGTCCAGGAATTTGCTGAGGCATTCCAATCATTCCATGTGGGACAGGAACTTTCTGATGAGCTTCAGACTCCATTTGATAAGAGCAAGAGCCACCGAGCTGCTTTGACCACAGAAGTTTATGGGGTCGGCAAGAGGGAGTTGTTGAAAGCTTGCATCTCAAGAGAACTTTTGCTGATGAAGAGGAACTCATTTGTTTACATCTTCAAGCTTATCCAAGCAAGTATCAACTTAAATTTTTAACTGTTGTTGTCATTTCTTTATGTGATAAAGATTATTGACTGTTTTTTTCCCCTGGTATTAGATGGGATCTGTCACATTGGTCTATATGACACTTTTCTTCAGAACAAAGATGCACAAAGATTCAGTAACGGATGGTGGAATTTATGCTGGTGCCTTGTTCTTCGCCATTGTGATGGCCTTGTTCAGTGGATTTGCAGAGATTTCTATGACCATAGTAAAGCTACCTGTCTTTTATAAGCAAAGAAATTTCAAATTCTTTCCTCCGTGGGCATATGCTATTCCCTCATGGATCCTTAAGATCCCTATCTCGTTCCTGGAGTCTGCTGTCTGGGTATTCTCATCCTATTATGTAGTTGGGTATGACCCCAATGCTGGAAGGTGAACAGAGAGAAAACAAACAAAATTCCCTAGTAACAACTGAAGTTTTTATTATACGATATCTTTATCCATCTAGCTTATGTGAGGATTTTCTTGTTGCAGGTTTTTTAAGCAGTACTTGCTGCTCTTGGCATTTAACCAGATGGTTTCTGGATTGTTCAGATTCCTTGGAGCAACAGGCAGGAACCTGGTTGTTTCTTACACTTTTGGTTCGTTTGCAGTACTCGTGCTTTTGGCTTTGGGAGGATTTGTCCTTTCACGAGGTACAAATAGTATACAAGTAAAAGAGATTATATTAGCTTCTTTTATCAAAATTTTACCATTTCTTTGTTTCATACTGCAGAGGAAGTTAAAAAATGGTGGAAATGGGCTTACTGGTGTTCTCCTGTGATGTATGCACAGAATGCACTTGTGGCAAACGAATTTCTTGGGCACAGTTGGAATAAGGTAATTATTTGAATGATTTGAGTATTCTTTTGTTAGTGACATACTCATGTCTGTAATTTTTTTCATCTCATAGCTGACTCCAACTTCAATTGAATTGCTTGGAGTTCAAGTTTTGAAGTCTCGTGGGTTCTTTGCACATGCATATTGGTATTGGCTTGGATTGGGGGCTTTGTTTGGTTTCATACTACTGTGGAACCTTTGTTTCACTCTGGCTCTTTCTTTCCTTAACCGTGGGTATCTTTACCTTGTTCACTCATAGTACTCCTAAAGCAGTGAGTTTTGCCCTAATTTCATGCAAAAATATATTTGTAGAATTTGAGAAGCCTCGGGCTGTTATAACAGAGGAATCTGAAAGTAATGAGCAAGGTAACAGACTTGGAGGATCTGTTCAGTTATCAAACCGTGGAGGTAGTTCTAGTTACAAGACATGCTCATGCTATAAAATCATTTAATTTGAGAAAGAATGAGATATTTTTTAACTTTCTTCTTATGCTAATAAATTAATTTGAACATGCAGAGAGTGAAAACAACATCAGGGAGAGAAAATCCTCTTCCCAGTCCTTATCCCTGACAGAAGCAGAGGCTAGTCATCCAAAGAAAAGAGGAATGATTCTTCCATTTCAACCTTATTCCCTTACCTTTGACGAGGTTGTATACTCCGTTGACATGCCACAGGTAAGATTAATTTAAAAGCTAATTAGGTAATATTTAGAGAATTCGATAATATATTGTTTCATTACAATGTAGCCCTGGCATGATTAACAATTGGTTCGATTTTACTTTGCAGCAAATGAAACTTCAAGGTGTTCCTGAAGACAAATTAGTGCTTTTGAATGGTGTGAGCGGTGCTTTCCGGCCTGGTGTACTAACTGCTTTAATGGGTGTCAGTGGTGCTGGTAAAACTACTTTGATGGATGTATTGGCTGGTAGGAAAACAGGCGGATATATTACTGGGAATATAAGAATATCTGGTTACCCGAAGAAGCAAGAAACTTTTGCTCGCATTTCAGGATACTGTGAGCAAAATGACATCCACTCTCCTTTTGTTACCATATATGAGTCCTTGTTCTATTCAGCCTGGCTCCGTTTACCACTTGAAGTTGATTCTGAAACGAGAAAGGTTGGTACTGAATTCAGCTGGAGTGTTGATTCCCAAAATACATTTGTCGAAACTGTCATACCAATTTTCACTGGAGTATTAGGTCATTGAGGGGTAAAAATAGTTAAACTGAGTCAACTGGCATGGAAACAGTTAGATTCCCTAAATACATTATCGGACATAAGTCATACTGATTTAGAGTTTTACCCTTGATTTTCAGGGGTTTATTGAGGAAGTAATGGAGCTTGTGGAGCTGAATCCGTTGAGACAGTCACTGGTTGGTTTGCCTGGTGTAAGTGGTCTGTCAACAGAGCAACGTAAGAGACTTACCATCGCGGTTGAGCTGGTGGCTAACCCATCCATCATATTTATGGATGAGCCAACTTCAGGGCTGGATGCCAGGGCTGCTGCAATTGTTATGAGAACTGTCAGAAACACAGTGGACACTGGAAGGACGGTAGTGTGCACCATTCATCAACCAAGCATTGACATATTTGAAGCTTTTGATGAGGTAAGAAAGGTTAAGTCTTGATCAAAATTGCGTAAAATTATTTTTCTCCCTTCTCTACTGATTACAATCATACAATGCATTGCAGCTATTCCTATTGAAGCGTGGGGGACATGAAATTTATGTTGGGCCATTGGGTCACCATTCTTGCCATCTTATCAGCTATTTCGAAGTATGTCCTGATGCACACTTTCATATTACAAGGAAAGTCTAACTTGAATATCATTCTGAAATGACTTGCATGTTGATGAATGTTTACTTGCATTTTCAAGGCAATTCCTGGAGTCGAGAAGATTAAAGATGGTTATAATCCTGCAACTTGGATGTTGGAAGTGTCGGCTTCGTCGCAAGAAGCTGCTTTGGGGGTTTCTTTTTCTGATATTTACAAACGCTCAGAATTGTACAGGTATGTTTGTGATGTACTACTGGGTAGCATAGCTAATAGACCAATATCCATTCAACATTGCCAACACATTTGTTTGACTCAAAAATAAATGCTGATGTATGCATATGTATTAGGCGAAACAAATCACTCATTGAAGATTTAAGCAAGCCTTCTCCAGGTTCAAAGGACCTCCATTTTGCTACCCAGTACTCTCAGTCAGCTTTCACCCAATTTATAGCTTGCTTATGGAAACAACACTGGTCATACTGGCGAAATCCACCATACACTGCTGTTAGATTCTTTTTTACGACTGTTGTAGCATTATTGCTTGGTTCAATTTTTTGGGACTTGGGCGGTAAAACGTGAGTTACAACCAGATATCTGCAACACTTTATATTTAAATGTTATTCATATTTCTTCTTGTTTCATCTGCCTTTAATCTTGATTCTCACTTTTCAATTTATAGGGAAAAGAAGCAAGATCTGTTTAATGCAATGGGTTCCATTTTTACTGCAATGATCTTCCTCGGGTTTAAATATTGCATATCAGTACAGCCAGTAGTATTTGTTGAAAGGACAGTCTTTTACAGAGAAGTAGCTGCCGGCATGTATTCCGGCATTCCATGGGCTTTAGCACAAGTAATCATTGACACATTAAATGTATATTTGAAATGTTAAAAGAAATGTGTTTCATTATTGATTTTTTATTTTCTTTCCTGCAGATTATTATTGAGATTCCCTATGTGTTTGTTCAGTCATTATTGTACAGTGCTATAGTCTATGCTATGATGGCATTTGACTGGACAGCCACAAAGTTCTTTTGGTATAGTTTCTTCATGTTCTTCGCATTATTGTTCTTCACCTTATATGGCATGACGGCTGTGGCTATTACACCAACCCACCACATTGCTTCCATTGTTTCAACTTTATTTTTTGGACTGTGGCTCCTCTTTTCCGGGTTTATTATACCAAGACCTGTAAGTATCAATTTTCTTCCCATTTCAATTTTATATGCTAGATTTTTCTGACTTACAGATGTTTTGTTACTAATTCTTTTTTCATCTTTCAACTTGTCAAACAACAGAGGATTCCAAAATGGTGGAGATGGTACTATTGGGCAAACCCTGTAGCTTGGACCTTGTATGGATTGATTGCTTCGCAATATGGGGATGTGGAGAACAAAATGGAAAGTGGTGAAACAGTGAAACATTTTCTTAGAGATTATTTTGATATCAAACATAGTTTTTTGGGAGCAGTCGCTGGTGTTGTTGTTGCCTTTGCAGCGGTTGTTGGAATTCTCTTTCCCCTAGGAATTAAGCAATTTAATTTCCAGAGGCGATAGGAGTTTGATTTGGCTTTGAAGATCAATTCTGGCTTAATGGAAGATGTAATGCTATCAAACATTGAACATTCTATTTCCTGAGTTTACCTGTTTGTTCTTTTTTTCCCCGGTTTTCATGTAGCAATAACGTCAAAGTTATTATTAATAGGGGGCAGCACATCTAGCATTTCTGCATTTTATAAGAATACCCTTTTTGCCTGTCTTTGTTAGTTGTTCAATATTCAAATATTGTTTCATTCTTTTTTTTTTTAATACTAACTTATATGATTATAAATATTACAGTATTATTCTTTTTATAATCAGTTTCTATAACTAAAATCGTTATGGCGTGTATATTTATCTTTTGAAGTTCTGCTTGAATTTTTAACTTTGGACTTTACTCAATTATTTAATAATTGAGGGAGGATTGAAACTACTCTCATAAATACTTTTATAGCGGTTCGAATCATTACTTTAAATATTGTGAGTGAAAGAACTCTCTTATTAAAATACAAGACTATTGGTCAAATGTTGTTTCATTATTTAGAATGTAAATAGTACTGTAAAGAAAGTAAATAAAAGTAATCTAGGGTTAATTAATGTGACTAAAAGATCAGGTTTACCTAAGTCGTATTAAGAAGTTAATAAATTTGCATGTCAAAATCCACATTCTTGCTCTTCCAATTGCATCTAAATTATTGATTTCTTTTGTTAAAAAATTTAAATAAGCCAGGCCGCGCAGTTGACATTATTGTATCCTCCTCCATTATGAAATTTTGTCTAATAAATTGATCTTTCCAATATCCTCATTCATTATTAATAAGAGAACGAATGGAATGTGCTGTGAGCCTGTAACCCAAATTAGTATTCATAAACAGAAAAATACACATAATTTCTCCAATTGTTCCCAGATGTAGATCTTTTACATTATAATTAGCCTCGCACTTATATTTAGCATTTTTTTTTCCAAATACTGAAGCGCATTACAAGTCTTGTTGGGACCTGAAATCCAGCCCAATGTTTGTCAGCATAAAAAATTCCAGCCCAATGCATTCCAGAACCTTTCTTAATGTATAAAAGTTAAAAGTTTACCTTCAAATGTAAAGTCCATTCCGATGCTTGTCATGATTTACCTCAATGCATGCATCGAAGTCTGGTCCAAAAATCCGCTCCAAAGAAGAAGATGAAATATATGCTCCAAAATAAGCAAATAAAAACTCAAATCCGTGACCTCAAGAACAAAAAGATAACGTGTCCACTACTTACGAGCTCAACCAATGAGTGGTTTTGCAATATTTATATTTAATGTTAAATATTATTTTAATGTTGATCCTAATTTAATAAACATTAATAACTAATTGCTAGTTTGACACGACTTATTTAACAGTCATAGATGTTTATTTAATTTAATAATTTTTTTTAAATTTTTATTTTTATTTAATTATCTTTATAGTATAACTTTTGAAGATTAAATAAGTTATTTTATTTTTACTAACAAAACTTCAAAATTTCTAAATTTTTAAAAAATATTAAAATGTCTAAAATATCACTTATTTATTTAACAATTTTATTTCATTTTTTTTATAACATAACTTAAAAAATTATATTAAATTAATTTTATAATTTTTAATAAAAACACTTGTTTACAACAAAACAACTGATTTTTTTGATAAAAAAATATACTTGTAAAACCTCTACTAATAAAAACTCTATTTAAAAAAAACTCTATTAAAAAGCAATACCAAACAGAGCTTAAGTTAAGGTGGTAATTATATTTAAGTTGTCATATCTTTTAGGTACCAAATACTAGAATAATAGTTGTGAATAGTTGAGATTCCTATATCATTATTGTTGAAATTTGAATTTCCAAAGCTCTTGTATTTTCCGAATTAACCCAAATAAGACATTTATTCCTTTTTTTTTTCTGAATTACTTTCTAAAACCCATAAAATTTTCTAATACTTCAATTTCTCTCACCAGTTCCCACTGTGCAATTAGTCTCACTTAGTTAAAAGAAATTATCCTTATTTAAAAAATATAAATGTAATTAAAAAACAAAAATAATTCTAGAAATCCTAGCCACCTTCCACCACCATTGTCAACACCTCAAGTCACCATTCTTTGCCATTCATTCCAATGTCAGCCACTTTATTGCCAGCTCATTTTTATTATTTCTTATTTTATTCCAATTAATTTTATAATTTCTTGATTCCTATACTAAAATTATTCTTTGCCTCTTTTCATTTGATATTATTTTGATTTTGACACTATCATATCAATCTTGCTAAAATCAATTAAATTAAATAAAGGGGTTTGGGCGGGACTATTGGGGAATTTGATGGTAGGATCAATCAGTGACTAAGGGCTAATGGTGCAGTGGCTTTAGGCGATGATAGTAGTAGTGGAGGTAGGCAGGGTTCTTAAAAATTTTATTTGATTTTTTTAATTATTTTTTATTATTTAATAAAAATAATTATGGAAACAAGTGAGATTAATTGAAAAATGGAATTGGTGAAAGAAATTGAAAGGGACAAATATCGCTGCTCATCTTCATTTTCTACTAATTTTTTTCATCGATTGTGTTTCATAAAAGCATTTGTATTCTTCAAGGGGAAGTATTTGTTTTGATTTGATTCTATATTAAATTCTTGTTTTGTTTGCATTAAATTATTAGATTGACAAAATTAAAAGGACTAAAGCCCTTTATTTTTCAAAATTCATTTATTAATACCTGATTTTTTCTAGCCTGGGTCAAATCAAGTGCAACTGATGGAGGTATACTTGCACACACATTAACAAACAAAAAGCAGTGCAATGGAGTTGAAAATGGGGTTTTCTAATGATCCCACTCCGATCTTAAGTTAGTGGTTGAAGAATTCATGTTGAATAATAAAATTAGAGTTCTAATGAATTTACCTTTGTTGAGAGAAATTAAATATTTATAGTATGCCACATTTGTAGGTGAGTGGATCCCTTTATTTAAGTGAATGTGAGGAATTATTGACTTACGGTGGAATTCTTCCATCATGAGAATGAAATGATGCATGGTGGTTATGATTTCATCTCCTTTAATTTAGGAGGTTGTGAGATGGCGGTGTAGTTGGCATAATCCAATCCCTAGAGTGATAGAAAAAGAGAGTGGAGCATCCTATTAAGAGTGGAAGTCGTGCCCTTACTTTCTTGTGCTTGGTGATTTTATGGCCAACTTCTTGATCTAGTTTAATCATGTTTCCATTATTCTCTTCTTTTATAAGCCTTATCCTTCTTTTTTATCTCTGTTGGCTTAGTATTTTTACCAATTCATGGCTTCGATCGAGAGTTCCTCGTTTTCTACCTCTAAGGGATCCTTAATTCCTACATGATGGTTTTCATTTCTACCTTTGAGGGATCCTCATTTTACTTTAGAAATCTAACCACCTTGAGATGGTTTAAATGACTAATTTACATATCAACACAGGCCCTTAGTTCATGGTAAGAGTTTTTGAAAAAAAAAAAAAATCTCTTGTTATGAACTAAGTAGTAAATACATGCTTGTACTCATTTTAAATGTGTTGACCCTTTTGTGATGAGACAATAATAGTTGTGGCTCTTTAATGAGGTCAAACTACATCTGGTACAATATTTTGCCAATCAATATGTTGTGTTGAGATAGCATAAGTCTACGTCCTAGTAGCTTTTATTACTCACTTCAAGTTTTCCTATTGAGTAATTACATCTGTTTTTTTTTTTTGTTTGGCTTCTCCTCTCTTGTGCTTATATTTTGTAATTTCATAGGTAGATGGCTTGTAGGTATAATCAAGTAATATGCTTCTATCCCTAAGTAGATCGATTATTTTCTCAAATGATATTGTTGTACCATTACTTGAACGCTCTATAATTGAAAAATTTTATGAATCTTGTTGTTTATTTTAGCAATCTAATTTGTAAATATTAATTGTATAGCTCCAATATGTTTGTCTCTTGTTGAGTATTTTTCCGTGCTTAAACTTTTGATGGCAATTTTTTATTGGTAACTGTATAGTTTTGTCTTGATGCTTCTTTCACTAATGTTAGATTCTAATTTCTACTTAAGATGAAATTCGTCGTGCTTGCATACTTACTTCTTATGTTACACTTGCTCATTTCACATTTGAGGCAAGTTAGATTACTTAGATGAATTTTGCATGTCTAGTGGCACCATTAAATGGTTATCACATCTAGTAATATGCCTCAAAACAAACTTTCTACATAGCATTAACGTACGACCACTTAATGTGGCTCATGTATGCAATCTTTCTAGAGAGGTAGAAATCGTCCACTTAAAGTTTGCACATGTGTTAATCTTTTATGCTTCGATGCATGTTTGCTCATATATTAACTATACATGTTTGAATGCCCTTTTGCATAGATGGCAATTATTCATGCTTGAATGCATTTTTGTGCAATTGGGAATTATCTAAGCTTGAATGCACTTTTGCATAGATGAAAATTATTCATCTTTCAATGCACTTTCACACATATGGCAATTATTCTTGCTTGAATGCACTTTTGCTCAATTGGGAATTATTCGTGCTTTAATGAACTTTCAAGCAATATGGAACTATTTGTGCTTCAATGCACTTTATTCTAATGGAGATGATCTGTGCTTCACCTACCCTTTGTTTCAATGGTGATAATCTGTGCTTCATCTATACTTTGCTTTGGTGGCAATAATTTATGCTTTATTTGCACATTATTTTGATGGTAATAGTTCGTGCTTAGTCAGCACGCTATTCTACGAGGGTGATTCATGCTTAATCACTACGTTATTCTAATTAAATAATTCATGCCTGACCGGCACATTATTCTGATGGAGATAATTCGTGCCTAGTCAGCACATCATTCCGATTTCAATAATTCATGCCTTGTCAACACATTATCTCGATTGTAATAATTCTTGCATAACATGTCCAAATACGAGAATTCATACATATTTGAACTTTTTCTTCAATGGCAATAATTTGTGAGTGTTTGCACCTTCGTTTAGATGTGGTAATTCACAATTATATGCACATTGGCCAAATGATAGTAATTCATGAATATCTAAACTTCTGCTCAAAGGGCATTATAGTTCATGCATCAGAGGGTAATAAATTTTGTGCCTTGTAGGTTAATTTAATTTGTGCCTCATACAACCATTTAATTCATTCCTTAGAGGGCAATATAATTCGTACCTTAGAGAGCAATATAATTTGTGCCTCAAAGGGCAATATATTCAATGCCTTTGGGGGCAATATAGTTTGTGTCATAAAGGGCAATATAATTTATGCCTTAAAGGACAATATATTTCATGCCTCGTAAGATAATTTTAATTAATGCCTCAAAGGTCCATGTAATTTGTGCCTCATAGGACAGTATTATTCATACCTTGTAAGGCCATTTTAATTCATGCCTCGAAGAATCATATGATTCGTGCCTTATAGGGCAGTATTATTCATACCTCATAAGGTTATTTTAGTTCATGCCTCGAAGGGCTATATGATTTGTGCCTTATAGAATAGTATAATTTGTGCTTATTTACACACTGTTCATAGGTGATAACTTTATGAACTAAGAATTATCATAACATTTCTAGACATTAACTAATATTAGAAAGTAAATGATAAATTTTTATCTTATTTTTATTTATATTTTGCATAAGTATTTATTTAAGTTTAGTATAATAATTTGATGTGTTTTAGATCATTTTATGCTCTGATTAAATGCACTATTACGGTGATTCAAAAGCTTATGCCTTGTTGATATATGCTATATAAGAAGAACTGCATTGTTGTAATAACAAGCCTATAGAAAACGACAAAAGACTTAGTTGTATATGAACAAAAAGAAGTATAAACTAGAGAGAATGTTGTAGCAATTGCTGCAGTAATCGAGGATGACAACAGACAAAGTCTGCTACAGCCATTATTGCATTGCCAATGTTAGATGCAGACAAAACAGTGGCAAGTAGTACAAAAGGAAATGTAGTCCTAGAATGTCAAGAATAGATAAGTATCCTCTTATTTTTTGATTGTCTTAATTCTAAGATATAAAAGAGCACATTTTAAGGAAGTATATCATTTATGGTCGTCAAATACAAAGAAAATTAAGGAGAAATTTTAGAGTTGCAACAGATGCATATTTCATAGAAAAGAAGGAAAGATATCTAAAGATAAAAGAGTGAAGCTTTGGTTCTTTTATATTTAATTTTATTCTTATATTTGCTTACTTTGTTCTCTCTTTGGTAATGTATTTAATGGCAAACACTTGTATTGTTATTGTTTTAAAGCTCATTTTGACCTAAATCTATTTATTTCCTAAAAAACACTTATTAAATACTACAATTCTTATTTCTACTCTCTACAATTAAGATATTTTTGTTTATTTTATTTTGATGCATAAACTAAAGAGGGGGTGGGGTATTTGTACTTATTAAAACTTAATCATAAGCATACATTAACTTAACTACTGCACAAATCATAATCACACATCAAACCTAATACTAGTTAAGCCTAATATCATAAATCTTACTTATCACCATATATCTTACCTCTCAGCCAAGCTTACCTAACTTAGAAAGTTCTATGAAATGGTTAGGCTTTGTTTTTGTACTTGGAAACAAGTTTATTGGTGGCCATATTATACTTTGGAAACTTAACTCCGCATTCTATTGGTGTGCATATGGGCTTGCAATTATTCATCTTGAGCTTTTTGAGAATTTTCTTCGTATAACTTTCTTATGAGATGAAAATACAATCTTGTTATTGCTTGGTTTAAATGCTCAAGTAGTATGCCATCAACCCAATGTCTATTATATCAATTCTTTTACCATTATTTCTTGAGCTCTTCAAATAAGCTTAGATTACTTCCATTAAATATAAGATCATCCATGTACAAGCACACAATTAGAATATCTCTATCTTTAACTTTGACATATAAAGCGTGCTCGTAGGGATTTGTCAATTCTATTGTTCCATGTTCTTAGAGTTTGCTTTAATCCATAAACTGAGACGGTTATTCATTATATACATCTTCTTTAAGAACTCCATTTAGGAAAGTAAACTTTACATATAACTAATCGAATTTCATGTTTTTCTGAGCAGCCAAAAAAATAATAAGTCTGATAGTTTCAAGTGAAGCTACAGGAGAAAATACCTTATCGTAGTCTATGCTAACCTTTTGATTATAGCATTTCGCAACTAGTTTCGCCTTGTGCCTTTCAATTTTGCCTTTTGCATTTATCTACATTTTGTACATCCATTTTATACCAATCACCTTCTGACCTTTGGGATGAGTAGCAAGTTCCCAAGTGTTATTTTTCTCAATTGATTAGATTTCTTCATCTATTACTCTTATTCATTTTTCATCTTGTATAGTTTCTTCAAAGTATATTGGCTCACAATCGTAAAGAGGTAAAAGAATTGAGATTATCAAGTCTCTCAGTTATATAATAGAGAAATTAAAGACTCCTTGTGCGTTTTTCAATTATTTCATTTAAGAAAGAAAATAGTAAATCTCCACACATAGTTACTATTGGTGAGATAGGTGGAGTAGTTGGGGAGATCTTGGAAATATTAAAAGGTGCTGAATTCTATTTGCTTCACAAAACTCTACGAACTCTTTAGAAGTGAACTCACCACCTCGATCAGATCTCATGGCTTTAAGTAAATATCCACTTTCTTTTTTTACTGCAGCTTTGAACTTCTCAAAATCTTCAAAAAATTTTGAATTTTGCTTTAAAAATACACCTATGTTTTTTTTTTTTTTTAAAAAAAATCATCTATAAAAAAGGAAGTAATTACTTTTACTGAAAAGCTTGGCTTGAACGAACCGCACACATCTGTATGAATAAGCTTGAGTGGCTTTTGAGATCTTGAATTTAACTTTTTTTAAACTGCTTAGCAAACATTTCACAAACTTAATTGAGATGATTGATTAAAGGTAGACATTTCACCATATTCTTTTTAATAGTAGCTCTAGTCCTCTAAAGTTGATATGCCTATATCAAAAATGCCAAATCCAGGTTGAATCTTAGTGATGAGCCTTGAGATAATGTGCAACATCATTTTGAATATTTTAAGGAAGCATTATATTTTTTGACATTCTCACTTTTGTAATTAGTTTCATTTGTCATCTCGTAGAAAAAAACTATAATCTTTTAGGTGAATATCGTAGCCTTTTTCTAATAGTTGACCCAAACTAAGGATGTTATTATTATTATTATTTTTATATTAGGCACATAGTATATATTTAAAATTAATTGGTAGCTACCATCTTTGATGCGAGAAAGAATGTTACATTTTCTCTTTATTGGTATTATCAAATCATCTCCAATGGCAATGTTGCCATTCACCTAATTTATTAAGCTCCATGAACATACTTTTCTTTTTGCTCATGTGATTGTTAGCACCTATGTCAAGATACCATGTATTTTCTTGACCTCCACTAGTGTCATTTTATACTAGTAAAAATGTTGCATCTATATCATTCTTCTCTTCAACGTAATTCACTTTTTTATCAGCGCTGGTACTTGGAGCTCTATATTTTGAAACAAAATACCTAACCTTATGACAATTATAGCATTGAACTTGAGATTTTACATTCCTCAATTTTGAGTGGGCTCTTCTACGTCCTTTACTTGAGGATTATCATCTTTCATAATTGGAGTTGTTTTTATTGAAATTTTAGTCTTATCTATGACCATGACCTTTACCTCCGACATATTGTATTTTCTTGTTGTTGAAGCTTTCTTTTCTTTTTTTTTGGATTAATTTCCATCAAGAGGAGTTGTTTTTTGATCCCTTGATTCTTCTTCAATTTTTCTTTACAGGCTTGCAACCTTTCTTGAAGTTACTTGATCATTACAATCTCTAAATCTTTGGTCTCCTCCATTGTCACGACAATATGGTCAAACTTCAAGTCTACTAATCAAAATATCTTTTCAATGATAGTTACCTTTTTTAACTCCTCTAAATTTCTTTTTAATTCATTAGAAATAGTCACAACTTCAGTAAAATAATCAAAAATTGACTCGGATACCTTCATATGTAAAGACTCAAATTCCTTTTCTAATGTTTGGAGATGAACTTCTTAACTTGTTTTGCTCCTTTGTAGGAGGCCTTTAGCTCTTCCCATGCTTTATTTAAGGAGGTTGCATCAGGATTCTTTTTAAAAGCAACTTCATCTAGTGATTGAAAAATAAGATAATTTGCTTTGTTGTCTTTCATCTTCAAGTTTTTCAAAAGTCTCCATTTGTGCCTTTTATGGTAGAGTAGATCGTTTTTCTATGACTTCCTACACATCGTGTACACCCAGTAGGGTCTTCATTTATAATACTCTAGTTATCAAACTTGCTTATTTCAATTGTGGAATTTAGAATGATATCATGCCACAGTTTGCCAAAACTAACAAATGGAGTAAGAATTTAAAGATTCTAAATGCACGGATGAACCTGAAACAAATCAAAATTCAGTCAATGGTCAACTTTTGGTCAATAATCAACATTAGTCAACAACTGATGGTCAACGGTCAACGACTCGGCTCAACTCAGCTGATTTGAATCATACACAGCTTGGTTTGGCTGAGTTCGGTTTAACTTGGTGAGTCAACTTAATTTTTAGGTAGAAAACTTCCGGCGGTGATTGTGGGCACAAACTTTGTTCAAGTTGACTCTTTCTATATTGTGTTCCTTTCGCCGTGATCTTTGATTTAATATACTAAACGACTATGTGGAGCATCGATTACTAACTTAGACATTACTTTGTTGGTTTTTTTTAAAGATCAAACACTCAAAGCACTTTTTATTTCTTGAAGAACATTCCTTAAATACTACAACTCTTATTTTTACTCTCTGCAATTGAGAGGTTTTTGTTATTTTTTCTTGATAAATAAACTAAAGGAGAGAGGAGGTATTTATACTTGTTTCAACTTAATCACAACTATACAGTAACTTAATTATGACACATCAAACCTAACCTATACTCAGCACAATAAATTTTACCAACCAAACCTTTTAACATAAATTTTATTTACCAAACCTATCACCACATATCTTGCCTACCACCCAAGCTTACCAAAATTAGAAAGTTCTATAAAATGGGCTAGATTTTATTTTTAGACTTAGATAAAAATATAAGTTTATAATCTAACACTGACCAGGCATATATTTCTGACGAAATGACCAGGCATAGATTTTTGACGACCATTAAGATGCTCATGGTATTTTCTTTCTAAGGAAAATCTTGGCTGAACGGCTAAGTTTCATGATTGGTGTATTTTTATTCTCCATACAAAGTTAGGTCATCGAATTATACGCTCTCGATTGACTTTAGGTGTGTCTTTTACTTTCCTGGATATTTACGTTGAAATCCCTTATTGTCTTTAAACTTTTCATTTTCCCAATTTGAGTGTTTATTGTCTTTAAACTTTTCATTCTTTGGCGAGTTCATCTAGACAAAGACATTTTCTAACACTTTTAGATTAACATTCTCTCTATTTTAATGTTGTTGGAATTTGATGAATTTCAAGACGACTTGTGCCTTGAAGATATGCTCAACTCAGAAGCAAATTGCTATGCTAAAATTGATGATGGATTTGATCATGATTAACAACTGTGTTGGCAGAAGCCTTTATTCTAGTGCCAACTGTTGATACTTGATTTTTTTGGGCCTAAGAATTAAGTGCAGTAGATAGAGGTATACCTACACATACAGTAATAACCAAAATGCAGTTAAATGAGGCTATAAAAGGGGGTTTACGGTGATCCCACTCCAATGCGTAAAGTCAATAGTTGGAGAATTCATGTTGAATCATAAAATTAGAGCTTTAGTGAACATACCTCTCTTTTGAGAGAGAAATTTAGTAGTTATAGTTGCCACATTTCTAGGTGAGTGGGTCCCTTTATTTAAGTGAATGTGAAGAGTTATTGACTTATGGTAGACTTCTTCCATCGTAGGAGTGAAGTGATACATAGTGGTTACAATTTTATCTAGTTTATTTTAGAAGGTTGTGGGATGGGGATGCAATTGGCATAATTCGATTCCCAGGGTGATGGGAGAAGAGAGTGGAGCATGTTTAGGAGTGAAGGTTGTGCCCCTACTTTCGTGCACTTAGTGATTTTGTAGCAATGTTTTCATCTACTTTAATCATGTTTCTATGATTTTTTTTATTTTGATAAGTTTTATCCTACATTGTTACTCTATTGGCTTATGTTTTTGACCAATTCATGGCATTGATTTAGAGTTCCCTATTTCGTATCTTGAGAGATCCTTAATTCCCACCTTGTAGTCTTCATTTATGCCTTTTCAGGATCCTTATTTCCCCCTTAGAAATCCAACCACTTCGAGATGGTTTAAATGATTAATTTTCATGTCAACATCTCATTTGTCGCCATTTTATTTTAAAATATTTAAAAACTCCTAAAATTAACAAAACTCTATCAAAATTGGCGTGCTTAACTTTGTTAGATGTTAAATCAACAGTTGTTACATTTTTGGGACCACCAATGCATCTAATTTCTGCTTTCGTTCCAGAAGTGTTTTTTAATGAGGTTCTTGTACTCTATTAAAATGTGAGAATGAGTTTTACAACATTGTAAAAGAGTTTTATAATATTGTAAGCTACTTTGCAACATTATAAAACTCATTTGGAACAATATAAAACTCGTTCAAGCACTTTAATAAAGTGCAAGAACTTTCATTGGCAATTTTTATTCACTCTTAAGGAAGAATTAAAATGTGTAAGATTGAGACGTGTATATACGCATGTTTTGTCTGTCATAAATGACGAAGAGCAAATAAATACTTTTTTCTTTTTTAGAAAAGAGCAAACAAAGACTATATATAACAAAACTTTTTTATAGTGATATTTTATAAGGGAATAACTTTTCTATGATCTTGAATAACTCTGGGTAGTCTTAAAAAATTATGGTCTCCATCTAATTATAAATAGGACTAAACTTTATATTGTAATAAGTTTAATTTTCTAAATTTTGTCTTAATAAATTTGTCCCCACAGTTTAATAATTATATGTATACTATAAAATATATATTTTTATTAAAATAATTTTCTTAAATTATTTGGGACAATGAGTTATTCTTTAAAGTTGTTACCAAATCATTGTATAGTATTTATAGAATTTACATTAAGAGAAAAACATTAAAGAAAATACAAATGTTTAAACATATATGATGATGACTTGTATATTTTGAACACTAGGTTATTATATGTACTTTTTTGAAACTATATCTGTCTCTTTTATTAACATTTATATATTGAATTTGACATTAATTATTAATGTAGTGCACATTTTACTTATATAATACTTGCACTAAGGATAATTTTTGTTTGGGAAATAAAGAGCATGCCTGCTCAAGGTTACGTCAGTGAAAACATAAGTACTGGTCACTAGTATAAAGACACTCCAGCTCGATCTCAGGTTAGATGAGACCATGTGCTCAAGGGCTGCTCGAGCTAAGCTAAGAAAAGCAGGAATGACCATGGCAGCCAAGTGAGCTTCCCTCATATTACAGGCAGTACCTAGAGCAGGTATGAACCAATCCTCAAGCCAAACCAAAGCGTGGCAATCCAAGCCTATAATGTGAGACAATTGAACAGCTCTCTCCAAAAGTGGGGAAATAACTCCCATGCACAATCAATTTTCATTATACAGACCGAATAAATATCCCAAAACGGATTGGTGCGTGACAAGTAGAGGACGTGCATTATGAGAATAATGGCGAGGATCAGAAGGCCTAAATAGATACCTGAGAAAAGAAGGAGAAAGGGGTTGGATTCTTTCTGAAAGAAAAAGAAAAGAGAAGAGTTAGTGTTTTTCCTGTATTTTTCATTTCTTTCGTGAGAGAGATTTTTCTAAAGTTAGCCTAATTACTGACTTGAACGTCGAAGGACTTTCAAAAGAAAAACACCCGGTGAACGCAGGGAACTAGAAGGCATCGTTTCTGTGAATAGAGAAAATTTAAAGTTAGCTGGAGAACTTGTTCTAAGAAGGAACGACCAGAATTTGCATTAACATTTTGGCACCGTTTGTGGGAAAAATGAATAAAAAGCTAAGTTTTGTTACAAGCTATAAAAGAAACATGACGATAGGAGTCAATAATCTGCGAGAATGCAGTCTTGAAGAGTTGATGACTCTAAGGGAGGTGGCCAATGAACTTCGAGATAGAGTGGTGCAAGATAGGATGGACAGGATGAAGACATTGACATCCATTCTTTAGGAGCTCAAAGACGGATAGAGAAGAGAAAGTTATGACATTCTTGAGTCCAGTCGTAGGGCCGCTCTTGTTGGGCAGGATATTAGAATTAGAGTGTAGGGGCATAGGGTGCAGAGTACGACTGGAAGGATGAATCCAAGCCTGGAGGAGAGAGAGTTAAGACAGCACTTGCGGGACACGGAGCGAGAATGAGTGCAAGTTGCAGCATAGAATCCCTCTCATGCAGAAGAATTGGAGGGAGAAGTCCGCATGTTGGCCCAAGTCATTTATGATATTCGAGGGTATGAGAAAGCCCCGAGTTGGAAGATCATGTTAGACAATGAGTCCTCACTCTCAGTGAAGATTATGGGTACCACAATTCCTAGGGATTTTTACTTTCCTAATTTAAAATTTCAGGGAAAAGTGATCCGTTGGTACACATTAAAATGCTTCAACGAAATAGCTGGGGTACAAGGCTTAGCAGTGCAGAGATGTAGAGCCTTTCTACTTACCTTGGAAAGGTGAGCATGAGAGTGGTATCGCAAGTTGCCATGAGGAAGCATTCAAAGTTTCGAGTAAATGTATATAGAATTTGCAGAGTAGTTCCGTAAAGCAGTAGCTCCTGAAGGCGACATGATGGAGCTGGTCGAAATCAAGTAGGGAAAGGAGGAGTCCCTTCGAGAGTTTGTCAAAAGGTATCACTAAGCTGTCTTTGACCTCGAGGCATTCAATAACCTCAAACATTGAGAGGGTAGAAAGAAGAGGTGAAAATGGGAAGGCTATGGTACAATCTATATAGTCCCCTGGTTTATTTATATTCTAATCTGTATGAACAGATAAAGAGGGATAGAACGATTGAAAAAGAGGAAGCGGTAAAGTTGAGAAGCGAGTAGATTGACAGAATCAGATGTAAGGAGAGGAGAATCGAGAAAGGAAGGGGTTTATTTGGGTCTTCCCAGGGGTCATCAACTTCGAGAGGGGCAAGAAACCGAGTTGCTCCTTACCACCATTACCAGAGGACACCTAAACCATGGATTGGTCACATTCTATTCCGCAGGTCACCGAGCAGAGACTAAAAGGATTACCATCAACTCAGCAGTAATCCATCCCCTAAGGTCCTTGTGAACCAACACATGCCGAGCCATGATAGAATTGTCCGTCCGCCACCACCTACGGGCAACTTCCCTGTGGATAGGACCATGCAGATTATTGACTAGATTCTCACTTATAGATAGTATACTCCTCTAAAAGTATCACCAGAGGATATGCTTCATATTGTGGAAGAGCGAGGGCTGTTATGTTCCTTAATACTAATGTCCAAGCCAGTTAATAGGAGGGACAGGAGCAGATTCTGTAGATTTTACAATGATCATAGCCATTCAAAATCTCAGTGCTGCGATTTAAAGAACCAGTTGGAGGATTGGTGAGAATGATAGCAGGAGGGCAGATGATGGCAGAAGATTCGAATAGAGCCAAAAAAAATTATAGCAGATATGCATCCGCTAATCGAGAAGTTCTGCTCAATATACCGGTAGTAAAAAAGGTAAGAACCAGACAGGTTCCGCTCATGCGGATAGAGGAAGGTGAGGAATGGGTTTTATATCTCTATGTAGATTTCCTAATTGTAAAGGTAAATATTGCAAATAAGGAACTCAACAGGATCTTGGTGGACTCAGGAGGCTCAGTGGACATACTCTTCAAGTGTACTCTATATGAGATGGGGATAACAGATGTAAGAATTGAGAACAAAACTACTTCTCTAAAAGGATTTGGTGGATAAAGGTTGACCTCCTTGGGGATTGTGAATCTGCCGGTGACTATAGGCTCGAGACCCTTCGAAAAGAGAATATGATGCTTGAATTCGTGGTTGTCGATGAAATTAGCCCTTAACAGATGATAAAGAGGAGGTCGTTCATATGAATCAGTCAGTTGGTAATATTGACGCATTATTTGACATTGAAATACCAAATAAATGGTGTGGTGAGGCTTGTAAAAAGAGATCAGAGGGTCGCAAGAAGCTGCTATGCGACAGTGGCTAAGGAGGTAATACAGGTGACGTCGTTGGATGTCAGAAGGGATTCAAGGAAGGGGAGACAAAAGCCTGTTGAGGAATTAGAGGAGGTCCTAATAAGACCATATGACTAGGAGAAGAAAGTTAAGATCGGTTCAAGTATAAGCAAGAAGGTGAGGAGAAGTCTGTTCGAGTGCCTGCGAGCACATGCGGACTTGTTCGCATGGTTCCATGATGACATGGCAGAGATTTATCCAAGGGTGGCATGCCACAAGTTAGTAGTGAATAAAGAGATAAGGCCAGTAAGGTAGAAGAAGAGGTGCTTTAACTAGAAAAGATATGACGCCATGAATAGAGAGGTGGAGAAGCTACTAAAGGTATGATTTATAAGGGAAGTCAATTATCTCGAGTGGATCTCGAACGTGGTATTGGTTAAGAAGGCAAATGAAAAACAGAGAATGTGCGTGGATTTCATGGACCTAAACAAAGCTTGCCCTAGGGACAGCTTCCCACTGCTAAAAATAGAATAGTTGGTCGATTCTACAGCCGAACACGACATGCTCAGCTTCATGGATGATTTTTCTGGTTATAACCAAATTCCCATATTTGGGTAAGATGAAGAATGAACAACCTTTATCACCAATCAAAGCCTATTCTGCTACAAGGTCATGTCCTTCGGCTTAAAAAATATAGGAGCAACATATCAGAGGTTAGTGAACAAGATTTTTAAACTTCTGATTGGAAGTATCATAGAAGTCTATGTGGAGGATATGATTACTAAGTCCAAGGATGCTAACGAGCATGTCAAGCATCTGGAAGAGACTTTCATGCTCTTGAGAAAATACTGAATGAAAATCAATCCAAAGAGTGTGCTTTTGGAGTAGGTTTTGAAAAATTTTGGGGCTTTATGGTTAGTTATAGAGGGATCGAAGCCAACCCCGAGAAGATAAAGGCAGTGGTAGAAATGAAGTCCCCATGCACTCTGAAGTAGATACAGAGCCTTACGGGCAAACTAGCAGCTTCGAATAGGTTCATTTTCCATACGATAGATAAATGCCATGTTTTCTTTCAAGAGATAAAGAAAGGGAGGAAGACAGAATGCACACCAGAATGTGAGGCAGCATTTCAGCAATTGAAGGATTATTTGCTAAAGGTTCCGCTGCTGTTGACACTATAAATATAAGAAGTCCTATACTTATATTTGGTTGTATCACAACAGGCTACGAGTTCGGTCTTAACAAGAGAAGAATTGGAGGTTCAACATCTGGTGTACTACACTTGCCTTAGGAATAGCTACTTGAAAGTTGATGCCTTATTTGCAAGCACACTCGATAGTAGTATTGACAAACCAACCACTTAGATAAATCTTGCTCAAGCCTGAGACCTCTGGAGGGCTGGTGAAATGGTCTATAGTGCTCAGCGAGTTCGATATTAGTTACCAACCTCGGACAGTAATTAAAGCACAATTTTAGCATATTTTATAGTTGAATGTACAGAATCGGACATGAGTGCTGACACCGAGCAAGCAATAGGAGAATATATTCTGGGAAAGGTCTGGGTTGTCATGACAGATAGATCATGTGGGGACCATGGAGCTGGGGCTGGAGTGGTGTTACTTAGCCTTGAAGAAGTAGAGATCCAGTACGCGGTGAAGCTCGAGTTCAAAGCTACTAACAATCAGACTGAGTATGAGGCCGTCATCGAGGGGTTAAAGGTGAAGCTTCGAACAAATTCCCAACTTGTAGCAAACCACCTCATTGATAGCTTTCAAGCGAAGGGAGAGAAGATGGAGGCTTACTTTTGCAAAGCAAGGGAACTGATTGAGGCACGGATGGTTGCTGTGTTAGATCGTAAGATGCCCTAAATCGATTCTTGTGGTGATCAAAACCAGCTTGAGCATTAAGCAGGAAGTTAAGATAATGATTGTAACCTCGAGTGGCACCTGAATGGACCCGATTGTTTCTTATATTGGGGAAGGGATAGTGCCTGCTAATAATAAGCAAGTGAGGAAGCTGAAGTGCCAAGCAGCAAGATACACACTGATTAATGGGGTACTATACTGATGAGGATACACTTTACCGCTGCTACGCTGTTTGAATGAGGAAGAAGCAGACTATATACTCAAAGACGTACATGAGGGGATTTGTGGAAACCATTCTAGTGCCAGGTCTTTAGCCTTTAAAGTCGTGATGTAAGGGTATTTCTGGCCTTTAAACCATCAAGACGCCCAAGAGAAGATCAGGAGTTGTAGGTGTTGTAAGGACTTCACCAATTTCCTAGGTTAACCACCAGAGAACCTTACAGTGATAAATTTACTATGGCCATTCGCTCACGAGCATCTATAATACATATATTAGTGATTAATTATTTCACGAATTGGGTCGAGGTAGAGGCTTTGAGAAGGATAACAAAGAGCAAAACAACTGATTTCAACTAGAGAAATGTGATCTACAGATACGGAATCCCCCATGCATGGATTACGGATAATGGAAAGCAGTTTGACAATAGTAAGTTCAGGGACTTTTGTGCAAATATGGGAATAGAGTTGAAATTCTACTCGCCATCACACCTCCAAGCAAACGGGCAAGTGGAGGCGGCAAACAAAACTCTAAAACGACTACTGAAAACCAAGTTAAGAGAGCAAAAGGGAGCGTGGGATGATGAGTTACCCAGTGTATTGTGAGCTTATAGAACCACGCATAAGACAGCCATAGGGGAAACACCATTGTTCTTAGTATTCGGACATGAAGTTGTAGTTCCAGCAGAGATAAGAGTGGGCACTCACCAGACAGAGCACTTTAACGAAGAGCAGAACAATGAGTAGATTTGTGAGAATCTTGACTTGTTAGAAGAGAGAAGGGAAAAGTCTTGGAGGAGGATAGCAGATTACCATCAAAGGGTAACCCGCTATTACAATAAAAACGTGCACATTCGTCGGTTTAAAGTAGGAGACTGGGTTCTAAAAAAGATCAACCAGAGCACCAAGGATCCCAATCAGGGATTACTAGCACTAAATTGGGAAGGTCCATACAGGGTCACGTAGGTGGCAGGTCTTGGAGTATACAGGTTAGCATACCTCGATAGACGGGAAGTTAGGAGACTATAGAATGCAGAACATTAATGTAAATATATTTGTAAAGTAACATTAATGTATTTATCTTTCTTTAGTTTGGAGCATGTAATATATTATTTATAAATAAAAAGCAAAGAAGAATACTTTCAGAGTTCACTCAATTCGAACGAGTCAGACTAAAGAAAATTTTTAAGGCCAGAAGTCTCAAAGCCTGCTCGAGGTGAAACAAAGAACCAAGCAAAGCCATAGATGGCTCGAGCAAAATAAGCTCCCAAAATAAGCTAAGGCTAAAAGTCTCAAAAACTGCTCGATGAGAGACAAAAAGCCAAGCAAAGCCAAATATGGCTCGAGCAAAATAAGTTCCCAAAATAAGCTAAGGCCAGAAGTCTAAAACCCTAATCGAGGCAAGACAAAAAGCCAAGCAAAGCTAAATATGTCTTGAGCAAAATAAACTCCCAAAATAAACTAAGGCCAGAAGTCTCAAAGTCTACTCGAGGTGAGACAAAGATGGCACAACCAGAATAAGCTCCCAAAATAAGATAAGGCTAGAAGTCTCAAAGCCTGTTTAGGGTAAGACAAATAGCCAAGCAGGCAAGACAAATAGAATAAGTTAAAGTTCGAGAGTTTGTTTAAAACAGGACAACTTGAAACTTGCTGAAAGCTTTTTTGAGTTTAGAAGAATACATAATAAACTAAAAGTCATAAGGGAAGCGGAAGTAAGAATTTTTCTCCTTTCTTTTTATTCAAGGCAATAAAAGCCGGAGTTTACAATGTTAAAACAAAAATTGTAATGGAAATTAAGGAGCTTGGGTAGATTGGTTAGTAGCTCGGTCCGTAATTTGGGTAGAATGAGCAACTTGAGGACCCTCTTCGGCAGAAGGAGTAACTTGAAGATCCTCCAAAACAAAGGGAGCAATATCTTCAGATCCCATAAGTGCAGCTTCCACATTTGGAGCTTGATCTCTCAATTGCTGACTCCTAGCATCCTGCTCACTCATGTAGGCATCCACACTAGCCTCGAGTTTAGTCATATCCAGCTCGGGGTATTCTTTGTTTAGGACAGACATGATGCACTCGTATCAGAACATCAGTCCCTTGTTGTACTCATCAGCAAGTTGCTTGCCTATAGAGTCTAGCTTACTTTGGAGTTGTGAAGTTTCAGCTTTCATAGTCCATTTAGAAGAAAATATTTGAACGTCAAGATCTTTCCTGGCATTTAGAAGCTCGTCTCTGACTCTGGATAACCCCTTCTTGAGTTGAAATGCCTTAGAGTCAGCCATGTCAGCCTTCTCCTCAAATGTAGAGATATCAGTTTGGAGCCTTGTTGATTCTTCCTTCTCTTGCTTTAGATCTTTCTTCAAGCTTTGGTTTTCAGCTTTAAGTCTCCTATCGTAACTAAGAATTCTTGACTTGAAAACTGCGAAAATAACAGCCTCCTAACATACGGAACATTAGAAGGAGTTTCCTAGATCATTAGAACTGAAGGTTTTCAACTCGGCGATACAGTCTTCCTGCATATGCTTTGTAAACTCCTTGACATAAGGTTCAACAAAATCAGCTGGCTGGCAGGGACAATAGCAGTGGAGTCATTTGAAGGAGCTTTCTTGACCACTTTCTTGCCTTCTGAAGAGGGAGGAACAATTCTGATTGGGGAAATGGTTAGTTCAACCCTTGTTTTCTTTAATGGAGCAGAGAAGCTGCTCGGATTGTCAACAGTGTTGGGCCCTTTTTCAATCAAGCGAGGATGCTGCTCATTTTTTCTTCCTTGGATGCTAATCCAGACTCGACCAGATTATGGTGTGTCAGCAATTCTTTGCATAAGCAAACATTGTCTAGAGCAGTGTCCACGTGTAGCTTCCGTTCCTCCCTAATCTTATATGACATAGTCTAAGACATTGCAAAAAATCAGAAAATAATAATGAGAAAGAATAAGGAAAATGATCGAATAAGAGGGCATAATGAGCAACAAATGACCTGGAGTACAAAAGCAAGAAAGAATTTGGGGAATTTCATACCGCGACTTCACTCATGTTACACCACTTCTATAAAATGAATAGGCCAGGCAAAACCCTCCATCCATTAGGATTTAATTGCCCTGGTGCTAGATGTAGTTGGGAGAGAATTTAGGCAAAATAAGGTTGTAAAGATAACCTAATACCCCACTTAAAGCACTCCAGGTACAGGTGATATACCTTCGAGGAGGGCGGCTGGGAGTGTTGTTTTTGCTAAGGAGACAAAGGTCAATGCTAGCAAGAATGCAGTAAGTTTCTCTAAGTTTATCTAAATCTTGTTGAGAGGTCTCACACCTCATGTGGTCAATGGCAAATGATTTAGCCTCCGACCTATGGCCAACCTCTCAAATAAATACTTGAGAAAATAAGGAGAAAGGGGTTGGATTCTTTTTGAAAGAAAAAAGAAAAGAGAAGAGTTAATGTTTTCAGTATTTTTCCTTTCTTTTGTGAGAAAGAGTTTTCTAAGAGTTAGCCTAATTACTGACTTAAACGTCGGAGAATTTTGGCCAAAAAAACATCCGGCTAGCTCTGACATTTCTTCTATAAATGCAGGGAACTAGAAGGCACCGTTTTAGTGAATAGAAAGTTTAAAGTTAGCTGGAGAACTTGCTCGAGAAATGAATGACAAAAAATTTGCATCAACAATTTCAAAATAAATAAATTTTTAGCTACAACTCTAATATGTTATATAACCTCCTTATAGCATTACAATGAATTAATTAATCCCAATCTTATAATTATAGAGAGATTAGTGTATATTAAAATGTGCGAGATAAAGGACTTGCATGCAAGATTCCTCGTGCACAGATGCATGCATAGCAAGGAGTAAAATAAAAACATTTTATTAAAAGGGACTAAAAGAAAGATAATTTTTAAGGTAGTAAAATAAAGACCTTTTTTTTTAGGTAGTAAAATAGACTATGTATACTTTATGACTGAGAGCAAAACGGAGATTTAGAAATATATTTTTTGAGGAGATGGGATGAAAAACTGAAATCAAAGACTTACGAAATTTTTAACTTTTACAATAGTAGGTCCAAGAAAATACAACCTTGCGTGCATGATTCATTGAAATGTGCAAGATTTGCAATGATTCATCTTGCACGCAAGGCGAAGTTTAAAATAAAAACTTTTTAAGTAAAGCTCCGGAGTATAAGGGAAATTTTATTGAAATAAAAAATAAATAGAAGATACGAAACCTAATTAGAGAGTATGTAATAAGTTTTACTTCTCAAAAGCAAATTAAAAATGGGTAAATACTCTCTATATCTTTACAGTTTTGCTTAATACCCCATTTCATCACTATGCATGCACATGACCTTTTACAATAATATTTCGAGTGCTGATGATGAAAGATAAATATGCAACTTCGACAATGTTAACCCTGGACGCAATAAGGCAGCTACAACACCTTATAATTCAACTCCTTGGCCTAAACTAAAATTTGACGTGAGCCTTTAACTTGCCACAGATACAAAACAAATTTGTGTTTGGGTAGGTTAAAATTAACAGGGTAATGATATTTCCATCTTATTTATGTTGTAATACCAGCCCAATGATTTTTATCACCCCACAAAAATACTGTAAATCAAATTATTTTATAAACAAACCCCCCTCTTATTACCAAATTACATTTACATCAACATATTTTTCTGTCTCTTTTCTCTCCAGTCGCCGCAAATTACAAATGGAAGTAACTGGCCACCATCATCGTGAAGAAATTTGCAACCAACATTTGAGTTATGGCACAAATGAACATGAATAGTTGAACTCGCTGCACTGTTTATCATAATTTTGCTGCAATATATTTTATTATTGAGTATTGACAAATTAGTTGAACTTGGAGATGATTATCTCTGTTAAATTTTCTAACTAATTTTTCATTAGGTGACATGATTCTTATACACCCATTAGGTGATTTTATATTTCATTCATCAATTATAACTACATGAACTAGGTTGCTAATGCTTCTGATAGTTCTGTTGTAGGTTAGGAAAATGAATTGTTTAAAATAAAAATAAAAAGGCACACATGAATGCATAGAGTAAGTCACTAGTTTGGTAAGACTAGGGAAAGGTTTCAGTCAACTAAATAGAACGAGATTGAAAATGTCAAGCATAATACATGACGGGCAAAATTGTAACAGTAAAAAGATTTAGTAATTGGAGTGGAATTATACAAATACTGGGGGAAATATTCCCCAAGTAAATAAAAAATGGAGATTATCATTCATCTATCTTAAATTTAATATATTACAAAAAAATTATAAAATTTTGAATTGGTTCAAATTTTTATCTTAAGTTATCGTATCTACCATTTATTAAAAAGACAAAATTACCCTTATGAAATGACAAAAAAATATAAATTGCAGTAGTAGTTCTTTCGAAAGGATAATTTCATCTTTTTGGTAGAAAATTAATACACATTATAAACAATGGATAGAAAATTAGATAAATTCAAACTTTTATATGTCTTTTTATAATAAGATAAACTTACAGTAAATGACTGAAAATTTCTTGATAAAAAATAAAAATAAAAATAAGAAAATAAATAAAATGTAAAAAAAATGGAAATACCGAACTGTGAAGTTTCGATTTGATTCCATTTTTTATTGAATATTTTTAGTTACTTTAAAATCATAATCGAGCTGAACCAAGTTTTTTAGTACAAATCCAAAATTAAACCTAACCAAACATTATGTATAATGAGATATTTTGCGTGGATATTAGAGTAATGCTACACATCTCAAATTATTTGTTTCAAATAAATATCTCAAATGATTTGATATTTATTAATTAGTTGATAGTTTTTTACAAAATTCAAGTGAATTAATTGTATTATCTTACTAATTAATTGATAAATGATACATCATTTGGGATGATTATTTAAAATTAAAAATTTAAGATGTATAGAATTACTGTTGATATTATCTAAATTTTGGAAAGTCAGAAGAGTCTTTTGTGATAAATCAAATTATTCTTTAATTTCACTCCACAAAACTCGGGGACTCAAATTTTTCATCTTTACACACGAGGGAAATAATTCAAGTATTCAACTCGAATCCACTTAAATATTAGGATATTTTTAATAAAAAAATTCAGAGCTTACAAGGGACTTGGCCTATTTTGGGCCTCAATTGAATCTGCTTGTGCAATTGATATTCATATGGCTCCTTCATGCTATTAATGATTTTGTCTTCCATCTAAGGTTTTGTGCATCAGGTCGAAGCGGAATAAAATTATAACACACCATTCAGTGATAATAAACACATATAAATAATCAATAACGTTTTAAAGTAAGATTAGATGATATTTTAATCTAAATGATTCTATAAATAGATTTTAATAAATAATTTTAAATGAATTATAAAAAAAGTTTTATTAGTAAAAAGCAGCTTATGAAAACAATGACAAGCCCATTTTATTTATAATGAGGTAAACATATTTCTTGAAAATAACTCAAATAAAAAAATTAAGCTGCTTTTAGACGTAGAAATAAAATACTTCTTAATAAGACACTAGTAAAAAAAGAAAAATATCAAAAAGTTCTAAAACATTTAAAATTTTAAAATCTCCTTAAACATCATACATTATTCTCCCTCTCTTAACAAAAATTCATGCTCGAGTTTCTCGAAGGATGAAAATTGAAGTAGAGCATCAATGTACTTGGAGCTCGAATTGATAGCCTTTCTCATTAATGTTTTTTAAACTCATTATTCTTTATGCTTCATCTTGTTAGCGACCCTTTGAAAGATTTGGCCTTGCTTCATGTTTCATTCTTCTTCTTGATCTTGTTGGTGATTCAAAATGTTTTGGCCCTACAAGAATGAATAAGGATCATAAATCTTTTGTCCTTTCCTAACTTTCTCTCGATTGGGATCCTAAGCAGTTGTGCGTTCTCAAGTGGATCTTCTTCAAGAGCAATCTTCTTCTCTTCAGCTTGAATAGATAAAACCATGTCATTCATCTTGTATTCAAAAGCCAATGTGGTTTTTTCTCAACTAGAATATGTTGCATTATTTAGTTGCAACATTCAAATCAAGAACAAAACTCATTGGCATATCTTGCTTTGCTACCTTAAGGACATTCAATTTTTTGCATGAATGTACTTCAATTGCTTTGCTCACAGCCTTAGAGAGACATCCAATTTCTTGAACGGATCTAAAACTAGTTTAAATTTATTAACCAAATTTTAAAATACGACTCAACTTTTGTGTTTAAAAGAAATGCATGTTGGAAAGTGTAGATAATGTACAAAGACATATGAATTTGAATACAAGCACATAGTTCCTTTAAAAATCTTGTAACTATATGCTCCTTAGGTTCATAATAATATTTATGCCCATAAAGTTGTACAAACTTAGAAGCATAGAAAGATCTTATACTTTATTATACCAAACAATAATCAAGAGGATTGAATCTTAATCTCAAGATTCGTTTCATATGTTTCCATGATCCAATTTTAAAAAGACCTTTAAGAAGTATTCTATGCCTTTGTACTTTTGTCTATCAATTTAAAGCACTCCCTATTAACTTAAAAATCGGCTACAAATTATACTCTATCATATTTTGGCACTCCTGCAACATGAAATAATTCTTCAATCTCATCCAACTATGAAAGACAATTTAAAAGATTGCAACCTTATTAATATTTAAGACACAAATACAAAGTCAATGACAAAGCAGTAAATGAGGCTTAATCCTCGAGTTTGGTGTTGTCGGCAATCAGTGACTATGATTTGGAGCAGTGACGATCAGATCTGGTAGATATGGTGGTGAGGAAGTCAATGGTGGTGGCAGTTTGGTCAGAATCATGGTGCTTTGGACGAAAAATTGATCGTAAGTGCCGGCCGCTTGTGTTGTTCATTACAATATGGCCCAGGCATTGTTAGGAAATTTATGGGTGAAGTAAGGCCACAGTTAAAATAAAATTGGAAGAAAATAAAGAACGAGCACAAACTAGGACACCATAAATTACAAGGTTCGAAATTAGCCTACGTCCACGAGGGAAGACAGAAGGAAAATATTTTACTAGGGATATAAGGATTACAAGTATTGTAATATTTTAGCTCACTTCCCATAACCCCAATACATCCAATCTCTCACTCACTAATTCCATAAGAATATTAAACTCTTTAAACTCCCACATATACCATTTCTCTCTCAAAGAAATGTTGAAGATAGAGTGCTTAGAGAGGGAAATAAAGCCTCTATTTATAGGTTTTATTTCTTCTCCTCATTATATTAAAATTATACATATATATATATATATATATATATATATTATTTTTCCAAATTCAAAGTTTAAATTTAAAATTCAAACTTTGAAATATGGCTTCTAGATCTTCTTCTTCTTCTTTTTTCATTCAGAGATTGCTACTTCTAGATTGTATGGTTCTAGATTGTATGCTTCTAGATTATGCATGCATCTATTTTGTTAACATTCTCCCACTTGAAGATTTGATTGAGAACCAATCAATCTTCACACCATCCTTTCTGCTTCACTATTGACATGTTGCTTACGTCTCTGCTAGACCACAAGAGGATCTACTCCATATAAACTTGTCAGTAATGATTGGTTTAGTCATAACATCTGCTAGGTTCTCATTGGTATGGATTTTCTGCAAATCTACACTTGTATTTTCCACTACTTCTCGAACGAAGTGATATTGAACCCCTATATGTTTTGTCCTTGAATGAAAAGGCTGGATTCTTTGCAATGTGCAAAGCACTCTGACTGTCAAAAAATACAGGAATTTTCTCTTATTTGTGCCTGAGCTCTTCAAGTAACCTTTGTATCCAAATAGCTTCCTTGCAAGTTTGTATAGCTGCCATGTATTCTACTTCTGTTGTAGATAAAGCCGCAACAGTCTGTAGTTTTAAAACCCAGCTTACACCTCCTCCCGTAAGTGTAAACACATAGCCAATAATAGATTTTCTTTTATCAAGGTCACCTGCGAAATCTGAATCCACGTAGCCTATGACAGTAAATTTTGACCCTCCATAACATAATGCAAAATCTAAGGTTCCTCTTATGTATCTTAGAATCATCTTCACTGTTTGCAATGTTCTTTATCAGGATTCACCATGTATCGACTAACTGCTTCCATCGCTTGTGCAATGTCTGGTCTTGTACAATTCATAGCGAAGATCAAACTTTCCACTGCTGATGCATACGGTACTCGAGACATCTCCTTCTCTCTGCTTCATTGCAAGGACATATAGTTGAGGATAACTTGAAATTAATAAGAAGTGTGGTAGAAATTGGCTTACAATCTTGCATGTTGAAGCATCGCAAGATTTTCTTCAAGTAATTCTTCTATGAAAGCCAAATCTTCCTGTTATTTCTATCTCGATGAATTTTCATCCTTAGAATCTTGTTTGCTGGTCCCAAGTCCTTCATTTCAAATTCCCTAGTCAACTGTGCTATTAATTCTTAGACTTGATCTTTGTTGGAGCCTGCGACCAACATGTCGTCCACATACAACAACAAAATGATAAAATCATTATCCATAAATCTCTTGTAATAAGCACAATGGTATGAACTGAGTCTGTTGTATCCAAGGCTCATAATGAAGGAATCAAATTTCTTACACCAACACTTCAGCGCCTGTTTAAGACCGTATAGAGATTTTTTCAATCTGCAAACCAAATTCTTCTTGCCTGTTTCAGCAAAACTTTATGGTTAGAGCATATAAATCTCTTCTTCAAGTTTTCCATAAAGAAATATAGTTTTTACATCTAACTGTTCTAGATGTAGGTCAAATGTAGCACACATTGCCAAGACTACTCTGACTGTCGTGAGTTGAACTACCGGAGAAAATATCTCATTGAAGTCAATACCTTCTTTCTAAGCATATCAATTTACCACCAATCTTACACGATACCGCTCCACTTGATTATTGCCATCACGTTTGATCTTATAGACCCATTTTTTTCAATAGCTTTTCTTTCATGAGGTAGTGGCACAAGTTCCCATGTCTTGTTCTTGTTTAGAGCTTCAATTTCTTCCTGCATTGTTGTCATCCACAAAATAACATATGAGATGTTTAAAGCTTCATGGAAAGTTGATGGATCTCCATCCTCTGTTAAAAAACAATATACAACATTGATCTCTGTAACGTACTCTGAGTGCCAAGTTGGTGGTCGTCTCTCATGAGTTGACTGATGAACTTCTAGATCCTTAGACTCGACTGGTGCTGCTTTAGAAGACTCTGAATCTTTCTAATTATTTTCTACATATACCGGTGTAGTCTCTAACTTTTCTTTCATAGTACTATCATCCCTATCTTTCTTTTGCAGTTGACTTTCAACAAAGACAACATCTCCACTAATGACAATATTGTGAGCAGTGGGATCTCACAGACGATACCCCTTTAAACTATCAATAGACCCCAAAAAGATAAACCTCCTAGATTTTGGATCTAGCTTTGTTTTTTCTTGGGCATTATACATTACATACACAGGACATCCAAATGTATGTAAATGAGAGTAATCAGCTGGCTTACCTGTCCATATCTCCATCAGCGTCTTCAACTTAATAGCTGTTAATGGAGACCGATTTACCATATAACAGGCACTTTTGGTTGCTTCAGCCGAAAATGAGTTAGGTAGACCAGCAGTCCTCAACATAGCTCTTATCATCTCTATAAGAGTTCTGTTCATCCGTTCCGTCGCTCCATTTTGTTGAGGTGTGTATGCCGTTGTAAACTTCCTCTGAACACCTTTTTGCTTACAGTATGCAAGAAATGCACCGTTTATATACTCTCCACAATTATCTGTTCTTAAGCACTTGATCCTTTTTCCGGATTCAAGTTCAACCCACCCTTTGAATTCCTTGAATATTAGAAACACATCTGAATTTTTCTTGATTGGATACACCCAACATCTTTTCGAGTAATCATCAATAAAAGTAACAAAGTACTTTGCAATTCCTTGGGATAAATCCGATGATTCCCAAACATTAGAATAAACTAAGTCTAGAATGCATTTACTTCTAGCATGAGATCTGCTAAACTTTAATCTATGTTGCTAACTTGTAATACAATGCTCGTAAAATGGTAAACTTACCGATTTGAGTCCCGGGAGCAGCTTTCGCTTAGAGAGAATCTTCAAACCTTGTTCTGACATGTGGCCAAGTTTGAGATGCCACATCATCGCTAACTTTTCTCCATTTGACGTGACACATGCATCAGCTTCCTGTAGTGTTTCTCCTTGAAGCATGAACAGATTCGCACCGATCATTTCTACCTTTATTAATACAAGCGTTCCTTTAATAATTTTTATCATCCCATTTTTAATATGGGCTTTGCACCCAAGACTATCTATTTATCCCAAAGATAATAGATTTTTCTTCAGGTCTTTGATATATTATCTGTGAACTGTACCATCATACATTTTTATTTTGACAATACCAATACCAGTACCAGTGATCTCCAAGGCATGATCATCGCCCATGTACACAGATACTCCTAAGATAGGTTCATATGTGTGGAACCATTCTCTCCGAGCGGTTATATGCCATGTTGCTCCTGAGTCTATAAGCTAGACGTCAGCTAACCGTTTTCTGCCTTCTGTAATAGCTGCTGCCTCACTATAGAGAATTTTACCATATCCGGAGTACTAGCCACACAACCCTGAGCATTTGATGACTCAGGTGCTTTACCCTCTCTACTCTTCTGATTTCTCCAACACTCTTTTTTCACATGTCCTTTCTTACCATAATTGTAGCATTTCACATTCTTCTTACTTCTAGACTTTGATCTACCATGATTGTGAATCCCATTAGGGCCACGTTCTATTGATCTCCCTCTCATTATTGATAGCGCTTCCGCTTACTGCGAACTTGCCAGTCTATCTTCCGTACCTTTTCGCCTACTCTCCTCATTTAAGATGGAGGCTGCAACATCATCGAAAACTAGACTGTTCATCGGGTTGTTGTTTTTCAGATTGATGATGAGTTGATCATATGAATCTGGTAAACTTTTAAGTAGAAGCTCCGCACGTTCATTTTCGTCTATTTTGTGACCCAAAGTTGTAAGTTGTGAAAATAGAGTCTTCAAGGTATTGACATAGTCGGTCACTGAAGTAGATTCTGCCCTGCGAAGAGTATAGAGTCTCCTTTTTACAAAGATGTTGTTGTGCAGCGACTTAGCCTCGTACAATTTTATGAGAGAATCACATATTTCCTTTGCTGTCTATTTCTCGTCACACTGGATAACACCTTTTTTGCAAGTGCTAAGTGTCCATCAGCAATTACATTGCCGTCTATCTCGTTCCACTTACCATCATCATTTATCTCTATGGGTCTTTTTCCAATTGCTGTCAAGCAATTGTTTTTCCTCAAAATAACTTTCATCTTCATTTTTCAGAATGAGAAAACATTCCTATTGAACTTCTCAATCTCGTATTTTGCCACCATTATTTTCATCACGAACTACCTTTGTTAGGGACGGCTCTCACTGTTTTACGTGAACATTACCGTATACGTGAACAGTAACTATATTTGTGAACAGTAATCTCACGTGAATAGTAACTCAGATTTCAAAAAATGCAACCAAGGCTCTGATACCACAGCTAAAATTTATGGGTGAAGTAGGGCCACAACTAAAATAAAATTGGAAGAAAATAAAGAACGAGCACAAAGTCGGACACCAGAAATTACGTAGTTCGGCTTTTAGCCTACGTCCACGGGCGAAGACAGAAGGAAAATATTTTACTAGGGATATGAGGATTATAAGTATTGTAATATTTTGGCTCACTTCCTAGAACCCCAATACACCCAATCTCTCACACACTAATTCCATAAGAGTATTAAATTCTTTAAACTCTCTCTCAAATAAATGTTGAAGATGGAGTGCTTGGAGAGGAAAATAAAGCCTCTATTTATAGGTTTTATGTCCTCTCCTCATTATATTAAAATAATATATATATATATATATATTATTTTATTATTTTTGCAAATTCAAAGTTTCAATTTAGAATTCAAACTTTGAAATATGACTTCTAGATCTTCTTCTTCTTCCTCTTTCATTCAAAGATTGCTACTGTTGATGCTGTTTTCTGCTCGTTCCCAAGTGACGCTGTAAACTTCTGCTCACCGATTGCTCGAGCAGGATTCCTCACTGACCCTTGTCTTTGTCCGTTTACTGGAACGGTGATTTCCTTCGTCCTGTACTGACAAAGAAAAGTGTCAGGGGTCGTCGGGTGTTTTTCCGGTGAAAACCCTCCTACTCAAGTCAAAAATCGGGTTGATTCTTTTGGTATCCCTCTTGGTTTGAGAGACTGAAAAAGATAGGACGTTTAAAGGGGAAAAGTGACAGAGAAAGTCTAAGTTTATGGTGGTTTGGTTGGAGTTGAAAATGTTTTAGATTTGAAGAAGGAAAGTATGGACAGGAAAAAAATCCCAAAAGTTCAAAAAAAGAAAAATATAGTCCTTTGACCTTGTTCTTCCGCTGGTCTTTATCATCCTGTTCTCCCGCCCTTGTTTTCCTGGACAGCCATCCTCCGCATTAATTGCTCATGTGCCTTCCTGACAACTAAGGGTTGCTGTGGCACAACTTGGGGACGTGAGATGTTAGGCGGGTATGGGTTCCTGTGACCCAATGATGGTACCGTGTAGGTCTGTGTTTAATGATGACATTGTGAGGGCGTGTGCCAGTTATCGGTTACAGTGACGAAACCCTTCGGCGTGGGGTGCATCTATCGTAATGACAAGCCATCGGGAGGAGGCATTGTCATGCTTAGATATGCTTTGCTTGAGCTTTGATCCCCCTCTGCTCATGTACTTCCAGCAACATGATCGGATTCTGCTTGGTGGTTGGAGGATTTCTTATAGCTGAGCAGGATGGGGAGATCAAGGCTTCACCAGCCTTGGAGCACTTGACCTCAACCAACTCTGACACTTAGTAAGGGTATCTTCGTGTTATCGATTAGGTCTTCTGCTCCTAGCTGGATTGACCTCTAAGGAGTCTGCTCGGTATCGCCCAAACACCAGTACCCCAGTTTCTAGTCTTGAGAGTGAAACGGGATAAGACTGGAAACCTTTTTTTTTGGGCAAGCTCTCACCCTTTTACGTTCCCACGCTGAGCTGTCCGCCTTTTTCATCACTTCACATTTAATGCGAGAAGCGTGGGCGGATCTAGGCCGCTCATTTGAATTTTGAAGGGCGGCTACTTGAATTTTGGCTGTTTTACCTTAACCTAGACAGACTTTAAGTCCTGAGGCCGCGGTATACTTCTGCATGAGCTTGTTATGCTCAAACTCATTTTGGTTGTGTCTGTCTTCTAGTCTTGCCTAAAGTTAGACTTTGCGGCTTTGGCCTTTGGCTTTATTTGCTAGCTCATCGAGCTCGAGCTCCTCTGGCTCCGTCTCGCCTTAAATTCAGACTTTGAGTCTTGCTGCTCTTACTCTTCAGCGCGGCCTCGTTCTGCTTGAGCCTTCACTTGGCTCATGCTTGGCACCATCTCGCCTCAAGCTAGGCCTTGAGACTTACGGCTTTTGCATTTCTTCGCGAGCTTATTCTGCTCGAGCCTTCATTTAGCTCATGCTTGGTACCGTCTCGCCTTAAGCTAGACTTTGAGATTTACGGCCTTTGCATTTCTTTGCGAGCTTATTCTGCTCGAGCTCATGTTTGGCACCATCTTACCTTAAGCTAGGCTTTGAGACTTACAACCTTTGCATTTCTTCACGAGCTTATTCTGCTCAAGCCTTTATTTAGTTCATGCTTGGCACCGTCTCGCCTTAAGCTAGGCTTTGAGACTTACGGCCTTTGCATTTCTTCGCGAGCTTATTCTACTCGAGAGTGCCTTAAGCTAGGCTTTGAGACTTACGGCCTTTGCTTTTCTTCTCGAGCTTATTCTGCTTGAGCCTTCATTTGGCTCATGCTTGGCACCGTCTCACCTTAAGCTAGGCTTTGAGACTTACGGCCTTTGCATTTCTTCGCAAGCTTATTCTGCTCGAGCTCATGCTCAGCACCGTCTCGCCTTAAGCTAGACTTTGAGACTTAAGGCCTTTGCATTTCTTCGCGATCTTATTCTGCTCAAGTTCATGCTTGGCACTATCTTGCCTTAAGCTAGGCTTTGAGACTTACGACCTTTGCTTTTCTTCTCGAGCTTATTCTGCTTGAGCCTTCATTTGGCTCATGCTTGGCACCGTCTCGCCTTAAGCTAGGCTTTGAGACTTACGGCCTTTGCATTTCTTCGCAAGCTTATTCTGCTCAAGTTCATGCTTGGCACTATCTTGCCTTAAGCTAGGCTTTGAGACTTACGGCCTTTGCTTTTCTTCTCGAGCTTATTCTGCTTGAGCCTTCATTTGGCTCATGCTTGGCACCGTCTCGCCTTAAGCTAGGCTTTGAGACTTACGGCCTTTGCATTTCTTCGCGAGCTTATTCTGCTCGAGCTCATGCTTGGCACCGTCTCGCCTTAAGCTAGACTTTGAGACTTACTGACCTTTGCATTTCTTCGCGAGCTTATTCCGCTCGAGCTCATGCTTAGCAACCGTCTCGCCTTAAGCTAGACTTTGAGACTTACTGACCTTTGCATTTCTTCGCGAGCTTATTCCGCTCGAGCTCATGCTTAGCATCTGTCTCGCCTTAAGCTAGGCTTTGAGACTTACAGCCTTTGCTTTTTTCCTTACAGTATTTCTTCTCGAGCTTATTCTGCTTGAGCCTTCATTTGGCTCATGCTTGGCACCGTCTCGCCTTAAGCTAGGCTTTGAGACTTACGGCCTTTGCATTTCTTCGCGAGCTTATTCTGCTCGAGCTCATGCTTGGCACCGTCTCGCCTTAAGCTAGACTTTGAGACTTACGGCCTTTGCATTTCTTCGCGAGCTTATTCTGCTCGAGCTCATGCTTAGCACTGTCTCGCCTTAAGCTAGGCTTTGAGACTTACAGCCTTTGCTTTTTTCCTTACAGTATTTTCGAAAAAATATTTTAAAACTAGTTACCTGTTCATCATTTGTTTAGTTGAACTCACTTAGGCGAGTCTTCTTATTCTTATCTCACCTCGAGCAGGCTTTGAAACTTCAAGCCTTTTAACTATTTACTAACTTGAGCAACTTCATGCAACTCTTATCAGTTCAAGGTCTTATGCCTTGCCTGAAGAAGGCTTTTAGGCTTCTAACCTTTTACTAACTGAAGTAACCTCAAGCTGCTCTTATTAGCTTAAGCTTTCAATCTCTCTACCCGCTTTAGGAGAAGTTCGACAGGAAGAAAAAAATAAAGAATGTGTTTCTAATGCATCCATTTTATTCAAAGTTATTTATGTACTATAATTTAGTCATAAAGATTGAGGTAAGACTAAAACTATAACGCACATGCTACTAATTTATAGACTAATTTCTAGCCAAGCATGTTGAACCGATCAATTAATCAAGGTCCGCATTCATGTCTATACATGATACCGCTATGATGCTAGACTTCTGAGTTTTTTTTTTTTTTTTAGATATTCCAAAAATGGATTCATATACGCTACTATAGGAAACAATTAAATTTCTTCGATTCATGCATGGTAATATTTTACGTTTTGCCTATACAGAAGTACATAGAGACAAAAGGTTGACTTTTTGTACCGTTCCCCATAGACGGTGCCAAAATATTGATGCTGTTTTCTACTCATTCCCAAGTGACGCTGTGAACTTCTGCTCGCCGGTTGCTCGAGCAGGATTCCACACTGACCCCTGTCTTTCTCCGTTTATTGGAACGGTGATTTCATTCGGCCTGCACTCACAAAGAAAAGTGTCAGGGGTCGCTAGGTGTTTTTCTGGCGAAAACCCTCCGACGCTCAAGTCAGTAATCGAGATGATTCTTTTGGTATCCTTCTTGGTTTAAGAGACTGGAAAAGATAGGGTGAACTGTAGTTCTCGTTGACTTTTCCTACCTTGTTAAAACAACTTGATCGGGACCTCTCTGATTTGAAGGGGAAAAGTGACAAAGAAAGTCTAAGTTTGTGGTGGTTTGGTTGGAGTTGAAAATGTTTTAGATTTGAAGAAAGAAAGTATGGCCAAGAAGAAAATCCCAAAAGTTCAAAAGAAGAAAAAAAGAGTCTCTTTACCTTGTTCTTCCGCTGGTATTTATCCTCTCGTTCTCCCGCCCTTGTTTTCCTGGACAGCCATCCCCCGCATTAATTGCTCTTGTGCCTTCTTGACAACTAGGGGTTGCTGTGGCACAACTTGGGGGTGTGGGATGTCAGGCGGGTATGGGTTCCTATGACCCAATGATGGTACCGTGTAGGTCTGTGTTTAATGATGACACTGTGGGGGCGTGTGCCAGTCATCAGTTAGAGTGACGAAACCCTATGGCGTGGGGTGCCTGTCAGGCATCTATCATCGTGACAAGCCATCGGGAGGAGGCACTATCATGCTTAGATATGCTCTGCTCGAGCTTTGATCCCCCTCTGCTCGTGTACTTCCAGCAACATGATCGGGTTCTGCTCGGTGGTTGGAGGATCTCTTATTGCTGAGCAGAATGGAAAAATCAGGGCTTGACCAGCCTTAGAGCACTTGATCTCGACCAACTCTGACACTTAGCAAGGGTATCTTCGTGCTAGCGATTAGGTCTTCTGCTCGTAGTTAGATTGACCTCGAGGGGGTCTGCTCGATATCGCCCAAACAGCTACTTCTAGATTACATGGTTCTAGATTGTATACTTCTAGATTATACATGCATGTATTTTGTTAACAATCACATTATTGTTCTGAAGGTGGCTATAACACCAAATCACCACATTGCTGCCATTGTTTCAACTTTATTTTATGGGATATGGAACCTCTTCAGCGGGTTTATAACCCCAAGACCCATAAGTACTATCTTGCCATTTCTGTTTTATTTGTTATATTTCCTTGCTTACAAAATTTTTGTTGCTAATTCTTTCCTCATCTTTCAACTTGTTAAAACACAGAGGATTCCTGTATGGTGGAGGTGGTACTCTTGGGCAAAACCCAATAGCTTGGACCTTGTATGGATTGATTGCTTCACAGTTTAGAGATATGGAGGACAAACTGGACAGTGGTGAAACAGTGAAATAGTTTCTTAGAAGTTTCGTTGGTTACAAGCATGATTTTCTTGGAGTAGTTGCGGGTGCTCTTACTTGCTTTCTAGGTCTCTTTGCATTTCTCTTCGCAGGAATTAAGCTGCTTAACTTTCAGAGGCGATAGAAATTTAATTTCATTTTGAAGATCAAGTTTGCTCTTAATGTATCTAATGGAGTTACATAAAATAAAAATTGGATGCGAAGTTCTCTTTAACTGTGCAATTTGGAGTTTTATTCGCAGTAGGAATATATATAATTTTAGGCTATAGAAGTTTAATTAAAACACAACTTTAATTAAACGAATCACACAACTCACTACAAAAGATAAAAATGACCACATCATCATCTAAATAATGAGAAAATTTTATTTGGAATAAGAATGTTACACGTCAGCATAATGGAAATTTATCAAGTGGCAGATTTGACGGTCTTATTGTAGAATTCATAATTTTTTTAATTTAAATTTTCTGAGACCCACCACAGTATTAACTTGGTGGATCCTATTAAAAGGACCTATCAAAACTGTAATTAGACTGGAACATTACCTTAAAATATGCTAAGCCGGGGACGATGCGGTTGATGCAGCACTGTGCAACTCAATTTATAATCACAGCTGAAATTTGTAAGTCATGTATTCAGCTGGTCTTTGTCGAAGTCTGTTGAGGCACCATTTAACGCAAGAGTTCAGCGTTAATATATATATATATATATATATTCACCAATTAATTATTCATCCACTAAAAGATGTTCATTTAGAATATTTAGACAATTAACACTATTAGGCTTATACGACAACGTTTATATTAAAGTGTAATCACCAAATAATTAAAAGCAATACATAAAGTAATTCACTAAAAAATTAATGATGATTTTAGAGTTTCTATAACCACCTTATTATATTTTAATAAAATAATAATTATGTTCTATTTTCCTTTAAACCCTGTATTATAAATCATAATCCAGCTTATATATTAATTACATTATCACAATAACTATTAATCCTCTCCTATGATCTAATTCTTCGTAAAGGCTTGGAGGATTCAATGAACTGTGTCACTAGCATTATTGTATGGTTGAGATTTATTTCTAACTATTTTTCTCTATCAGTTACTGAACTTAATTGTATCATTTTGATTCCTAAATTTTTGCTTTTTCTATCCCTATTTTTCTTCTTTTTCTCTCTCTTTTTTTTTTTTCACATGACCAATTTTTTTCCTTTCTCTCTCATAGTGATTGTAAGCCCTTTGGATTCTAGGACTCCTAATGAGATGAGATTTTTCTTTAAACTTGGCACATACCGAACTTCTGTCAAGACTTGGATTGAGCCATCATGATTCTTCAATTGGATTGAACCTATTCCCATGGTTTTACAAGCATTGTCATTGCCAATAAAAACAACTTCACCATCTAGCTCCTTGAAGTTAGAAAACCAGCCCTTATTAGGACACATATGATAAGTACAACCCGAATCCAAAATCCACTCATCTGATTGACATGTCAACGTCATGCCAACCAGACTAAATTCTGACTCCTCATCATGCTCGGCTACACATGCATCAGAAATAGCCTTGCCCTTTTGTAACTTAGGACAATTCTTTTTCCAATGCCCTTTCTCGCGACAAAAGGCACATTCATCTTTGGCAGGCCTACCTTTAAACTTGCCTCTTTTTCTAGGTTTGCGGCTTTGTGAACGACCTCTTGCTGCCAATACTTCTACAACTGTATCTCTGTAATCCTTTTTATCTTTCTTTCTGGTCTCAGCATTATACAGTGCACTACATACAGCATCAAATGTGACACTGTCCTTCCCATGAAGCAAAGTAGTGGTGAGATGGTCATATTCATCAGGAAGTGAATTCAACAGCAACAATGCCTTATCTTCATCTTCAAATTTCTCATCCAAATTTAGCAAATCCGCTAATATTTTATTGAATGAGTTCACATGGTCATTCATCGACATACCAGGTACATACGTGAATCGATAGAGTTTCTTTTTCATATAAAGCCTGTTTTCAAGGCTTTTCTTCATATATTTTTCTTCCAGTGTCTTCCACAAACTCTTTGCTGATGTCTCCCTCATGACAGAGTACTTCTGATCTTTAGCCAGACATAGGCGAATAGCACCAAATGCCTGTCTATTGATTTTTGTCCACTCCTTGTCATCCATCTTTTCATGATTTTTTTTTTAGAGCGAGATCCAGCTCTTGCTGACATAAGATATCCAACACCTCACATTGCCACATACCAAAATTATTTGTACCATCAAATTTCTCCATTTCAAACTTTGCATTAGTCACAGTAGTCCTTGCTGATGAAGACAACGACGACGCTTCTGCCATCCTCTCAACCTCAAATAATCGATGCCTTCAATAACTATTCACACTTGAAAAGCAGTCTCTATGATGTTTATTTCGTGTGAATAAATGCACCGAGAAAGTTCCTGAGAAAATGGAAGGGTCACAATGGTCCCACTTAAAACCCGGACTCTTAGACTCTTATCGCCTTGTTGATGTAACTTTCCTAGACATGCAAAAATACACACTACTTACAATAGACTGTTCTCCAAGTACAAATGGTCGTATCAAGTACCGTATCTATGAATAGTACCATATAGCCCAAGTACGAACCTTCGACTCTAATACCAATTGTTGTGCGGAAGCGCAGGTTGAGCAGATTACCAATTGATGGTAACTGTGACTTCTAGAGAAACTTAAATGTGGTGTAAAAATTTCAAAGAAAATTGACACAATAATTTACGTGGTTTGGCGTAAAGCCTACATCCACGGGCAAAGACTAGAAGATAATTTTACTAACAAATGAGAATTTACAAATTGGGAAAAACTCACAAAAACTCAATACCCCAATACACCCAAATGAATTCTCCTAGCACTCAAGTTGAAGCTCTCTTAACTCTCTCAATTGCTTCACTTGCAATTACTCTCAATTTTGGGATGCCTTAACAAATGAAGAACAATAACTATTTATAGGAATGCATGGTAGTACTATTTCACCAAACCTTTAAAATTGTCAAAGTTTGGTTGGTGATTACCTAAATTTTAACTAAATTTTGAACAATTTGGCTTTGAACAATTTTGGCCAAACTTTGAACATGTACTTTGATTTGAATTTAATTGAATTTTCCAACAAGATTATCATGAGAGAGTTCTAGGTATAGAATTGAAAAAGAAAAAAAAAGGAAAAGCTAATATTATTTTCGGAGAAAAGTATAAAAGCATGTAATGATGTGGATTTAATTTAGGGTTATATTGGAATTTGTAAAAGCACTCCGACTAATTTTCTAATTTTAAAAAAATTCATGGAGTGTCCTAAGTAATAGAGTATTCAAAATATTTTTTAGAGTGTCATATGAGCCCACCGTCACTAAAATTAATATTTATTACTTACTCTCTTATAATTTTTATAATAGTCAATAATTATTCTTACAGCATAATTTTATAACATTACTTTTATTTTTAAATATATTTTTATTCATATTTATTATAAATTAATTAAATCATATCAATGAAAATTAAAATTAAAAAATTTTAAGTACTAAAAATAAGAAAAATATATGTTTTGGTGTGAATGAATTTTAATAATAATATATTTTTCTTATATTTTTGTTATTTTTCTTAAACATTTTTTATAATAAGTACATATTTTATCATCCAAGATAAACTATCAAGTCAATGATCCATTTATCTCTCTTTTACTTTAATTCTTTTTTGTGCCAGGGATATTTTTGGATATTATAAAAATAATAAGAAGATAAGTAGTATGTACTGATTTAGTTAGTGGAAAATTGGCAATCTAAAAACTGGTAAATGCTCTTTACATCTCTATAATTTGGTTTATTAGCTCATTAGTTACCTTCTTATAGTTTGTAAAAGTGTTTTAACACACCCTTCTCTTTCTATTTTTCACTCAATTTTAATATTTTTACCCATGATGAATTTGGATAAATAAAATAAAGAGCACAAGTTTTTGTGAATTATTTAAATTAGGAGTGATTAATAAAAAAAAAGTTCACTATTATTTAAATTCACACTATAATTATTAATCACAGACGTAAAACATCATTTCTATAAGGCAAAATATTTGAATACTAATGGAAAATAAAAGTTTTGGTTGGGAATATTAAGATTAATTATTTAATATTCCAAATTAAATTAGACTAATATTTTAAATATTCTTCATTTAGTCTGAATGCAATTTCTTTTTCTAACATAGGGAGACAAAAAAAAAAAAAAAACAAATAGAGAGACTAGTGAGAGAGAAGCTGCCTACTTCGAGAAATTAAGGAAAATCAAAATAGAGTCGCACTCAATGCAAAGCTTATGCCATTATGAAGCAAATTAAAAATTTGTTCTCGAATCTGAGCTTATTAATTTAAATATTCTGTAAATTCCCAAATATAAATGGGGCGTTTGTGCCTAAGTGAATTAATCAGAGTGAAGGTTTATTCTCTTCCACTCTATCATGTAAAATTATTCTAGAAAATGAAAAAATTATATACAAACACGTTTTTCTAGGATGTATGAGTTGAAAATTTTATTATCGTAATGACACTTCTGACTTTTTGCAACAGTAGAGCTCGAGAAACATCATTTCGAGTAAATGGATCACTATTGACTACAAAAGATAAGATTGATTCTCCTTCCCTAAATAATACAAGATTAATAACAACATCGACAATGTTAACCTAGGACGCAATGAGGCTGCTGCAGCACCGCACAATTCTACATTTCTACTCCTTGGCCTCAACTGAAATTTGCAAGTGTTGTTAGAGGTGGCAATTTTTGACATGACGAGCTAACCTGCCACGAATATAAAATAAATTTGCCTTTGGATTGGTTAAAATTTACACGATTATAATAATTTTTTATTCTAGGTTGGTTGTTTAATATTTGTGTCGGGTTTAAAATTTCTGACATGAATAACTATTTGATTAATTATATTGTAGTGACCTACTTTTTATTCAATAAAACTACATTATACTTTTCATTTTTTTAAACCATCATTTTATTATATTTTAAATGAAATTGATTAAAGTTTAAGTAGGTAATACTAAAAATTTTCTAGAAAATATATTAAAAACGTGTTAAAAAGCTAAATATTTAAAAAAATATAAAAATTATGTAAAATGGTTTACATGATTTTGCCAACCCTTGAGGAATCTTAGTGAGCCGATAATACCGTATGGCGGTGCATTTATGCTGTTAGATAAAATATATATATAAATATTTGCTGAGTTCATATATCATGCCATTTGTAGTAAGAGATGACATTGCCCTGTCAAATTAACTAATTAACACACAAAATTTATGTGCTTAGATTTGTCTCTATTGAATCGAAACAAAAGAAAGAAAAATATAATTTGTGGTTTTGGTTGATTTCAGCTGTACTGATTGATCATCTTGAGTTGCAATGGAGGGCAGTCATGATATTTACATGGCCAGTACTCGTTTGCCTAGTAGTATTTCTAGATGGAGAGCAAGTTCTGTGGGTGCATTTTCTAGGTCTTCAAGGGAAGAAGATGACGAGGTGGCTTTAAAATGGGCTGCTATTGAGAAATTGCCTACCTATAATCGTTTGAAGAAAGGGTTACTAACTACTTCACAAGGTGAAGCTTTTGAAGTTGATGTTTCTAATCTTGGACTGCAAGAAAGGCAGAGGTTGATCAATAAATTGGTGACAGTCACTGAAGTTGATAATGAGAAGTTCTTGTTGAAGCTCAAGAACCGTATTGAGAGGTAACATATTTATTTTTCCTTTTTATGATCAGCTTTATTCAGGAATTTGATCTAGTGAGAGGGAGTTCAAATAACAATATAAACTAAGAAATTTTAACAAAAAATTAACAAGTGAAAATTTTGAACTTTATTGTAAGACAAGAGATTAATATTGCAAGGAAATCCTAATTTTTGTATAAAAGGAAGAAAAAAATAAAAATACATAAGTTTAAGGGTGAGATTAAAAAAACCACCTATTTAGTTCAGTTTTATTAGTTACATTTAGCTTTTTGAGAATTGATCCTTTTTTTTTTTCTCGTTATTACAACTGAAAAATCAGCTTGGTTTTCGACACAAAATATTTAGAAACGAAATACCAAACTTTTTGTCATGTTTTTAGTTAAAAAAATAAGAAAAAGAAATAAGAAGTTCAAAAGTCGAAATACCGAACTGGGCGGTTCCGGTTCGATTTCATTTTAAATTCAAATTTTTCAGTTAGTTTAAAATCAGAAACTAATTGAACTAAATTTTGCAGTACAAATAGAAAACTGAACCAAACCACAGTTTATGTACAATCAGATGTTATGCATTGATATTATTTAAATTTGGAAAAATCATAAGGGCCTTTGTGATAAATCAACTTCTTTAATCTCACTCCCATATACATTGCATTGGATTCAACTAGGAATGAAAATGAGGAGGGAGGGGATCGACACTCCGTACCTATCCTCAATACTTTATTTATATTTTTGTACTTTCTCTTTTTCTTTAAAATTACTTGAAGGGAACAAATAAGAATCTATGAGAGTATTTGATCTCTAAATAATTAATAATTATATTTTTAAATTTGAATTAAACTTATTACCAACACAAAACATCAAAATAAACTAAATTAATTAAAATCACATGGTATAAACCATTAACAAAAGTATCTACTCCAATCTTCAAGTGTTTATATTAACTGTATTATTTATATTGTTTTTATATATATTATGATTTTCTTTATATTCATACTATTACAATTTTAATTTGAATTTATTTACTAAAAACTTTTAGAAGAAATAAAATATATAATAAAAATAGAAATGAGAATTGTGGAGGGGATGGGGATTTCACAAAATTTTCGTCCCCTCCCAAATCAAATAATAGATATTAAATTGTTCTCATCTCTTCTTTGATTAAGAAATTAATATAAAATTATCTTTATACTCTCTTCCAATAAAGAAAATCCTTCGAAACCTTGTCCTATAGAAATTTTTGTGATCCTTAAATTCAACTCGAATCGACTTAAATATTAGGATGTTTTTAATCAAAATTTTTATGAGCTCACATGGGGCTTAGCCCATTTTGAGCCTTAATTGAATTCGCTTGTGCAGTTGATATTCATATGACTATTTCATGCTATTAATGATTTTGTCTTCCAATCTAAGGTTGTATCTAGTATTAAAATAAATGGCGACTGTACAACAAAAGAAGTAGTTGCCAAAAGCTCATGGGTGATAAACAGCACTAGGCAGTAGCCATAGGTAAAAGTTAATTGATGTTTGTAATTAAATTAAATTTTAAGAATTTGATAGGCTTAGGTCACTCGGTCTTTGTCCGAGCGGTGATATGAGAGCATCAATTCGAGTTTTTGTATATATTAAAATATGGAGACTTAATTATTTTTTAATTAAAAAAATAATTTGAGTGTAAACAATTTTCTTCTTTATAGAAAGTATAGACTCAATTCCATTTTCAATTAAAAAAATAATTGAGTGCAAATAATTTTTTTTCCTACGAAATATTTGTGAAATATATATTTTTTAAATATTAATGAGAGAGAAAATATGGAAGATGTTTCATAAAATTTAATATAAACTAAGTTCGATAATATTGCCCACAAAATTTAATATAAATTAATCCTAATAATTACCTAATCGTAAGTATTAGGAAAAAAATTAATAGGCTTAGAGATGAAATAATATTGTCCTAATTCCAACAAGTTGTATCAAAGCGAGACAAGATAGCTCCGGTTCTTGTTATTTATGTGTGTGTTGTGTTTAAGTTATGGTTGTTATTAAGTTATGACTTTCAATTTTTCGTTGATTTGATTTTTCTCAGAGTTGGAATTGACCTTCCCAAAGTTGAAGTTCGATATGAACATTTAAATATTGAAGCAGAAGCGTATTTAGCAAGTAAAGCCTTGCCATCATTCATTAAATTCTACACCACTATTTTTGAGGTAGCATTACTCTTCAAATAAAACTCATTAATTTAGTAAAGTTTTATTTCATTTTGTTAATTTCATGGCTCAAATCCTAATAATCTGTATATCTTTGAAGGATTTCTTGAACTATCTCCACATTCTTCCAAGTAAAAAGCAACATTTGACAATCCTCAAGGATGTGAGTGGAATCATAAAACCTGGCAGGTGAGAGTTCAAATTAATTCCTATTGTTTCTTAATTGACTTGTGATTTCTTGAATTTATGGGTACTTAATTATCTGAAATTGTGCAGAATGACATTGCTTTTGGGTCCTCCAGCATCTGGAAAGACCACACTTTTGTTGGCTTTGGCTGGGAAACTTGATTCTAGTCTCAAGGTGAAGTTTTTCACATTGTCAAAATTAAGCTCTTAAATGGGTTTGGCTTTTAGCATTATAAGTTCACTCTTTGCTTTTCTTTCTAATTCAAGAATCAAAATGTCCCCTTGTAGGTTTCTGGAAGGGTGACATACAATGGGCACGACATGGATGAGTTTGTGCCTGAAAGAACAGCTGCTTATATCAGTCAACATGATAATCATATAGGTGAAATGACTGTGAGGGAAACCTTGGCCTTCTCTGCTAGATGCCAGGGGGTTGGAACCCGTTACGGTAGGTTCTTATTCGACCATAGAATTCAGATTGTAGTATATATTTTTTTATTTGGTTTAAGCATTAGTGGTCTTTCTTTTTGGGATATGCAGAAATGTTAACTGAGTTGGCCAGAAGAGAAAAGGCAGCGGGTATTAAGCCTGATCCTGATATCGATGTCTTCATGAAGGTGAGAAAAGTAGTTCGTACAAAACATGTTTAGCATTTAATAATTAGTAGAACAAAATTTAGTGAAAGATGGGTTTTTTTATTTAAGCTTCTCTTCAATCAGGTTTTCCTATAGCTCAAAATCCTATCATTTTACCTTGTTCTCAGTTTAAAAAAATAGAATTAGTTGGAAATCAACTTTATGGAAATGGATTTGAGCTCTTTGTGATTGATTATCTTGTATTTCTCTGTCAATTCTCTTGTCTCTGCAGGCAATAGCAATTGAAGGCCAAGAATCCAATGTGATCACTGATTATTATCTAAAGGTATCATTTTTAAGAATCACTCTACAAGCAGTTGTGAATATTTCTCAAGAAAGTCAATATTGTCACTTGTTTGAATGATTTTCAATATAAATATGTAGGTTCTCGGACTGGATGTCTGTGCAGATACTGTAGTAGGCGATGAAATGATAAGAGGTATATCAGGAGGACAAAGGAAGCGTGTCACAACTGGTAAGTACATAACTCCATAAATTCGTTTCTATTGTTCACAAACATCAAAAAAATATTATGTCGTTTTATTGAAAAAAAATGACAATTTGTATTTTGAATTATAGGTGAAATGATGGTTGGTCCAGCGTTGGCACTATTTATGGACGAGATTTCTACTGGTTTGGACAGCTCGACTACTTTCCAGATTGTTAATTGTTTCAAGCAAAATATTCACATCAATAGTGGAACTGCTGTGATATCTCTCCTACAGCCAGCACCAGAAACTTATGATTTATTTGATGATATCATCCTTCTATCTGATGGCCAGATTGTGTACCAGGGTCCCCGTGAACTGGTGCTAGTGTTTTTCGAATCCATGGGCTTTAAATGCCCTGAAAGGAAAGGCGTGGCTGACTTCTTGCAAGAAGTATGTTCTAATAGAGCTCTTGCTGTGATATTTCCTTTTCTTAATATTTTAATAAAAATGTTGTGGCTTATCATTACAAATAATATGTTGCAGGTGACGTCAAAGAAAGATCAAAAGCAGTATTGGGTACATAAAGAGACGCCATACAGGTTTGTTACAGCCCAGGAATTCACCAAGGGATTCAAATCATTCCATGTGGGACAGAAAATTTCTGATGAGCTTCGGACTCCATTTGATAAGAGCAATAGTCATCAAGCTGCTTTGACCACAGAAGCTTATGGTGTTGGCAAGAAGGAGTTGTTGAAAGCTTGCATCTCAAGAGAACTTTTACTAATGAAGCGGAACTCATTTGTCTACATTTTCAAGCTCATACAAGTGGGTATCAACGTTAATTTTGAGTTGTATTAATCATTTCTTTATGTTATATAGATTTATTGACTATGTTTCCCCCTATCGTTAGATTGCATCAGTTGCATTGGTCTATATGACACTCTTCTTCAGGACAAAGATGAACAAAGATTCAGTAACTGATGGTGGAATTTATGCTGGTGCCTTGTTCTTTGCCATTGTGATGATCATGTTTAATGCATTTTCAGAGATTTCTATGACCATAGCCAAGCTTCCTGTCTTCTACAAACAAAGGGATTTCCATTTCTTTCCTTCGTGGGCTTATGCTATTCCCTCATGGATCCTCAAGATCCCTATCTCTTTTCTAGAGGTTGCTGTTTGGGTATTCTTAACATATTATGTAATTGGGTTGGATCCCAATGCTGGAAGGCAAGCAAATAGAAAATGAACCAAATTGACAAGTATCCAATGACATTTTTAATACAGGATCTCCTCATTCAATGAGTTGACGTGATGATTTTGTTGTTGCAGGTTTTCTAAGCAGTTTTTTCTGCTCTTGGTTGCTAACCAGATGGCATCTGCATTGTTCCGATTTATTGCAGCAACAGGCAGGAGCATGGTTGTTGCTAACACATTTGGTTCATTTGCATTACTTGTGCTTTTCTCATTAGGTGGATTTGTCCTTTCACGAGGTACAGAAAATATATTAGTAAATGAAACCAAATTAGCTTCTTTTATCAAGATTAAACTATAATATTGCCGTTTTTTTATTTCATAATGCAGAGGACATCAAAAAATGGTGGAAATGGGCTTACTGGTGCTCTCCATTGTCGTATGGACAGAATGCAATTGTGGTAAATGAATTTCTTGGGCACAGTTGGAAAAAGGTAATTCTTCCAACCCTATCCATGATTGTTTAATTATTTATAAGCAACTTACTGATGTTTGATGTCTGTAAATTTTTCATATCATAGTTTACTCCAACCTCAACTGAATCGCTTGGAGTTCAAGTTTTGAAGTCTCGAGGGTTCTTCACACATGCATATTGGTATTGGCTTGGATTGGGGGCTTCATTTGGTTTCATATTACTGTTCAACCTTGGTTTCGCCTTGGCTCTTACTTTTCTTAACCGTGAGTATCGTTACCGTCTTCATTTGAATTACTTCTGTAGCAGTGCATTTACGTCTAATTTCTGGCAGAAAAATAATTACAGGATTAGAGAAGCCTCGGGCTGTCATAACAGAGGAATCTGAAAGTAATGAGAAAGATAACAGAATTGGAGGAACTGTTGAGTTGTCAACTCATGGAGGTGGTTCCAGGCATTAAACATGCATATGTGACAAAACTATTTTGATACCTTTGAGAAAGAGTGAGATCTTTGGTTAATTTCATCTTATTGTAATAAATTATTTTCAAATTGCAGAGCGCGGAGATGACGTTAGGGGGAGAAACTCCTCTTTTGAGTCCTTAACGCCGACAGAAGCAGAGGCCAATCATCCAAAGAAAAGAGGAATGGTTCTTCCATTTGAACCTCATTCCATTACATTTGATGAGGTTGTATACTCCGTTGACATGCCGGAGGTAATATTAATTTGAAAACTAATTAGGCAATATTTAGAAAGTTTAATAATATCTTGATTCATTACAATTTATTCTAGGCATGATGACCAATTGTTTCAATTGTACTTTGCAGCAAATGAAACTTCAAGGTGTTTCTGAAGACAAACTAGTGCTTTTGAACAGTGTGAGCGGTGCTTTCCGTCCAGGTGTACTAACGGCTTTAATGGGTGTTAGTGGTGCTGGTAAAACTACTTTGATGGATGTGTTGGCCGGCAGGAAAACGGGCGGATATATTACTGGGAATATAAAAGTATCAGGTTACCCGAAGAAGCAAGAAACTTTTGCTCGCATTTCAGGATACTGTGAGCAGAATGACATCCACTCTCCTTTTGTTACCATATACGAGTCCTTGCTCTATTCAGCCTGGCTCCGTTTAGCACCTGAAGTTGATTCTAAAACCAAAAAGGTTGGTACTGAAATCATCTGGAGAGTTGGGTCATTGAGAGCTAAAACAAGTTAAACAGGGTTAAAAGGATTAGAAAAGTTTGATTCCTTAACTACATTATTGGAAATGGTCATACCAATTTTTAGTTTCACCCTTGATTACAGATGTTTATTGAGGAAGTCATGGAGCTTGTGGAGCTGAAACCACTAAGACAATCACTAGTTGGTTTGCCTGGTGTAAGTGGTCTGTCAACAGAGAAGCGCAAGAGACTTACCATTGCGGTTGAGCTGGTGGCTAACCCATCAATCATATTTATGGATGAGCCAACCTCAGGGCTAGATGCAAGGGCTGCTGCAATTGTTATGAGAACTGTTAGAAACACGGTGGACACTGGAAGAACTGTTGTGTGCACCATACATCAACCAAGCATTGACATATTTGAAGCTTTTGATGAGGTAAGAAATGTTAAATCTTAATCAAATTATCAAAAAGTTCTTTTTCTCACATCTATTGATTACAGTTATTCAACAACACATTGCAGCTATTCCTAATGAAGCGAGGGGGATATGAAATTTATGTTGGGCCATTAGGTCGCCATTCTTGTCATCTTATCAGCTATTTTGAAGTATGTCCTGATGCACATTTTCATATTACAATGGAAATCTAACTGGAGTATCATTTTGAAATGACATTGCATAATTTACATCGTGATACTAGCTGATGCATGTGTATTTGTGTTTATAAGTCAATTCCTGGAGTCGAGAAAATTAAAGATGGTTATAATCCCGCAACTTGGATGCTGGAAGTGTCGGCTTCATCGCAAGAAGCTGCTTTGGGGGTTGATTTTTCTGATATTTACAAATGCTCAGAGTTGTACAGGTATGTTTGTGATGTGCTAGGTAGCATAGCCAATAGACCAATGTCCATTCATCATTGCCAACGCATTTGTTTAACTTCAAAATAAATGCTGATGCATGCATATGCACCAGGAGAAACAAGTCACTCATTGAAGATTTAAGCAAGCCTGCTCCAGGTTCTAAGGACCTCCATTTTACTACTCAGTACTCTCAGTCAGCTTTCACCCAATTTCTTGCTTGCTTATGGAAACAACACTTGTCATACTGGCGAAATTCAACATATACTGCTGTTAGATTCTTTTTTACAACCTTTATAGCATTGTTGCTTGGGTCAATTTTTTGGAACTTGGGCGGTAAAACGTGAGTTACAACTTCTTGTCTGGAACACTTTGTATTTAGATGTTGTTCATAAGTCTTGTTTTTTCATCTGCCTTTTAATCTTAATTCTTACTTCTCAATTTATAGGGAAAAGAGGCAAGATCTGTTAAATGCAATGGGTTCCATGTTTACTGCTATTATGTTTCTCGGCGTTCAATATTGTTCATCAGTGCAGCCAATAGTATCCGTTGAAAGGACGGTCTTTTACAGAGAAAAAGCTGCTGGCATGTATTCGGGCATTCCATGGGCGTTAGCACAAGTAATCGTTTGACAAATTACATGTCCATTTTAAATGTTATAAGAAATGTGTTTCATCCTGATTATTACTTTTTCTTTCCTGAAGGTTATGATTGAGATTCCTTATATATTTGTCCAGTCACTAGTGTACAGTTCTATCGTCTATGCTATGATGGAATTTGACTGGACAGCTGCAAAGTTCTTTTGGTATATATTCTTCATGTACGTCACATTATTGTTCTTTACCTTCTATGGCATGCTGGCTGTGGCTATAACACCAAACCACCACATTGCTGCCATTGTCTCGACTTTATTTTATGGGATATGGAACATCTTCAGCGGATTTATAATCCCAAGACCTGTAAGTACTATCCTGCTATTTCTATTTCATATGCTAAATTTTCTTGCTTACAAAAATTTTCTTATTAGTTCTTTCCTCATTCTTTCAACTTGTCAAACCGTAGAGGATTCCTGTGTGGTGGAGATGGTACTACTGGGCAAACCCTATAGCTTGGACCTTGTATGGATTGATTGCTTCACAGTTTGGAGATGTAGAGGACAAAATGGAAAGTGGTAAAACAGTAAAACAATTTCTCAGAGATTATTTTGATTTTAAACATAGTTTTCTGGGAGTAGTTGCCGGCGTTCTTACTTGCCTTCCAGGTGTCTTTGCATTTCTCTTCGCCCTAGGAATTAAGCTGCTTAATTTCCAGAGGCGATAAAAATTTAATTGCATTTTTAAGATCAAGTGTGTGCTTAATGGCAAAAGAACTGTTACTAAACATGTGATGTACAAAGGAAATGTTGTTGCGGAAGGCTTAGCTAACCTGCTTGGAGTATCTCCACCACAATGTATCTCATGATATGGTTTCTTTATACCATAATCTTATAAAAATTGTGTACGAATTTCTCCTTAACTGTGCTATTTGGAGTTCTCTTTGCAGTAGGAATAAAGTCGGTTAATTTCCAGAATTTATCGAAGTTTAATTTCATATTTTAGATGATGTCTGGCTTTCTGCTACCAAATATTCAGGGCACAATCTAGGGATGCCTAGGCTAATCATGATCTGCATTACCTTGGCTAAATTGAACATGTTTTTTCTCGTCTTTTCAAAAATTTACATCTATAGTTATGGCAGGATGTGATTAATGTCGTATAAGATTCAAGATGGAACTTGTTAATTTGATATTTTGGGACGCAGTGCTTATGCTTTTCTTGACTCTCTCCTTTTATATTGATAAATTTTGTTAAGAGTACCCCTAGAAGAGTCTGGTCATAAAATTTGGACTCCATTATAAAATTTAGATCCCAAAGTTAAATGCCTATAATACCTTTTTTGTTATAAAAAGACATAAAAAAATTCTTACAAATTTTATGGTCTCATTCACTCTCAATTTTAAAATCTCTATCTCGTCATACACGACGAAATCATGTATTGCATCATACTGTCATATATTACATGATAATATCTTATACTATATTATAATATCATGTATTACATAAAATTATTTTATATTATACTATAACATAAATATATGTTTTTTAATCTTTTTTATTTATCAAGAGTCCAATACAAATAAAAATTGATCAATGGATTAAGAATCATAACCAAAGTTAAATGAGGTCACTGACTTCATAATTTCACACTTTACTTTTATCTTCCATCTTTTTGGTTAGTATTCAAGTGCTATTTCATACTTTAGACTACACTTAATTAAATATCATAGCCGGCTCTAACCAATTAGGGGTCTTAGGTGAAATTTTATTTTAGGTCTTCGGATCGGAGGTTAAAATATCAATTCTTATGAAAACATTAAATACCTCAAAAAATTCTTATAGAAATATTAAATATCTCAAAATTTAACTATATTTAGTAATATCTTGAATTACAAAAATTATTAGTAAGAAAAAAAAAAGTATCTATTAAGTTTCACATAAACATTAACTAGTTTTGTCTTCCATAAATTTTACGTCTTTGAGATACTCTAAACCTTCATCAGCCATAACCATAATCTTTCTCATTTGTGAACTTTAAATCATTGCTCCTATCTGCTATGATCATGCTACAAGCTATCATTGATACAAAATATAAAGCAATTAAAATTTATTCTTCTTGCTTTTTGAGATGCAAAATTATTAATCAAAAATCTTATATTGTAATTTAGCTAACAAATCTTTTTCGATAGTTAATATAACTAATACATTTAATCTTTCTTCTGACATTGTTGTTCTTAAATAAGATTTTATTAATTTTAATTTAGAAAAACTTCTTTCAGCAGAAGCAACAGTTACAGGTACTATTAATAAGCAGTAAATGCATTTGGGAAAGAATCTATTTTTTAATATAATTAACTATATCCAGTTCATAATTTCTTTCAATTTGTAAAGCTTCTTTTAAGACTTTTAACTCAGAAAACAAATGTAATCCATCAATATCAGAAAAAAAATCGTATTTCAATACATTTTCAAGATTAATACGACAACCTTTTAAACTTTCATCATCTAATGATTTTAATTTTTCAAAATTAAATAAAAATCCAAAAATATTTTCATAAAATTGAAACTGATCAATCTATTGGTGATGGAAGAAATAGCTTGATCTATTATATATAAAAAGTAATCAATTCTAAAAGAATTTTCTAGAGACATAATTCTCTCTTCATTATTATTCTCACTAAATTTATTTTTTCTACGAATTATATGTTTTCATGAAATCTTGGTTGTATTTCCATTTCATTTGCAATTTCATTAGCTGAAATCATAGTCCACAAAAAAACCATTTTCCCTATAATTTTCAAAAATAGATGTAAGACCTCTAAGTTGATACATTAATTTGCTTAACTTCCTTTTGTATGCTTTTACTAACCATGTTCACAACAAATAATATATCATGCCAAATAATCATACCTAATAAAAATTTAGAGTTTTCCAATTCACATGTTGCTAAATATTTAGCTTCATTTTTTATTTTAAGATTTTCACTAACTTCTACTAATTAAAGTAAAGCATCTCTAATTTGGAGAGCTTGAAATCTTATTGCTTGAACACTTTCTATGCGACTCTCCCAATGTGTTTGTGACAATGATTTAATAGTTAAATGAAGTATATTATCCTATAAAATTTTTCATCTCTCAAGTGAAGAAGAAAATAGTGAATAAATACGTTAAATAACTTCAAAAATTAAATAGCTTTAGGACAAGAATTAGCCACATCACAAAATACTAAGTTAAGACTATAATAACCACATGGCCCGTAGAATGCTCTAAGGTTTATTTCTAATAATCTTTTTTGTACACCTTGATTTTTTCCTTTCATATTAGATCCATTATCGTATCCTTGTCCTCTTTTGTCATTAATATCAAGTTCAAGAGTTTTAATTACATCCATAAGTTCATTATTGCCAACTTGTAAAAATCCTAAAAAATATTTTTCTACCTTTACTGGACTTGTTGAAATATCTATTCATCGTAATATAAGAGACACTTGTTCTTTGTGGCTAGCAACTGGAGTACAATCAAGTATAACTAAAAAATACTTTACTTCCTTAATTTTGTTAACAATTGACTTTTTTTTTTTTTTACTTTCAATTGCTAGCATCAATATCAATTCATTTTGTATGTTATGTCCAAGTTAATGATCATGAATTTCTCTTGTTTTAATACGTCAAGTATATTCATGCATTGTTGGATCAAATTCTATAATCATTTCAATTAGACTTAAAAAATTTCATTTTTCTCTTCATAGATCTTCTCATTTTTTTTCACGAAATGCTAAATTATTTTTAGCAAATTCTTTACAACAGCAATAATTCTTGTTAGTACTTTTTTCCAATGTTCTTTTTCCTAGTCAATTCTTTCTTGAATATCTTTGTCAATTGTGTCTTACTTCTAAATTAACCCATGCACTCGTATTAGTTATATATTCATTGGTTGTTTAATGACTTCTAATTTTAGAACTAAGATTTTTCCAATCTCTTGTTCCTTTATAATTAAGCTGATTTTTGCTACAATTTGTATTGAATAATTTGCAACAAAAATAATATACTTTGTCAAAATCTTTTGAATATATTAACCATTTTTTGTCATGTTTTTCTCCATTGGTTAACATTTAACATAAAATGCAGTAGACAAATACCTAGAATTTTCATATATCATTCTCTCTAATTGGTCCTTTTTTCGACTAAAAGATCTCTTAACTTTATATCAACATTTTCTCATCTAGCTAGATCATAAATATTATTTAGAACAAATAAATTTCCTACATCAACTTTGTCCTGATTTTGATTGTTATCATCTTTAATGTTGTTTATTTCATTCATTGCTCCATCAATATTGTTTAATTCATTTAAATTTGGTTATTCAATAACTAATTCTTCGCTTAAATCTATATCTTTTTTACTAGTTGTGACAAATATATCAAGAGCTTCTTTCTTAGATTGAGCTAACTTTTCTATTCTCCTCTTATTTTGTAGTTTTTCATAATGCATATTTTCTAGTTGACATGCTTTTCAAATCTTAAAAGAAAAAATAAAATAAATAAAACACAATTTTTTTTCTTTCTAGATTATTCACGCCGTAAATCAATACAAAAAACAAAAATAAATTTAAAATAAAAATGATAAAAAAATAATAATTAAAAAGAGAAAAAATAGAATGATTGTACTTGGAATTGACTTGATGAATATAATGATGGCAATGAATGTCCGATTTGTAGAGAAAGAGAAGAGACGGAGAAAATTGCTTTGGTGAAAATATCATTAATGCAATGTGTATCCATTTATAGATAATGGGCTTTTAAATATATGTTAATAGAATACTAAAAGTTAGCTCCCAAATCAAATGTTAACAATTTTAATGATATTTATTTTTGGGAAGGGAAAGCATTGAATTTTTTTTTTAAATAGTAAGAAAAAATAATAAAGCAGTGTTCCAAATAGTTTTTATATTTAACAATTCTAATAAGAGTTATTTTTGGAAAGGGAAAGCATTGATTTTTTTTTTTTGGAAATAGTGGAAAAAAATAATTAAGTAATGTTCTAAATAGTTATTATAATTAACAATTTAATAAGAGTTATTTTCGGAACCGGAAAGCAATGAATTTTTTTTTTTGGAGAAATAGTAGAAAAAAACAATCATGTAATGTTACAAATAATTATTATACCATTAAATATATCAAGATTATCAAATAAGAGATAATTATGAATGTGAGAAATAATAGGGAAAAACCCTAAAAATTAGGCTTTTCTACAATATATATGTAAGTTAAATTTATTTTTTAATATTAAAAAAATATTAATTATACTAAGCAATAAATAAATAATTAAAAATCTGTGTCTTCTCAAAAATGGAACTCTAGGCAACAGTCTCCCTATGTTAGATAGAATAAATTGCATTTGAATGATGCTTCTGCTTTACTGCATGCTTTATTTTGTGACTCATTGGTATCCTTCATGAGTATGATTATGTTTGTTTTTGATCTTGCATTTTTTGTATCCGTGCACAGATTTTTTTTTTTGGGTTTACTGTTCCTTATTGGATTGTTTTTAATGGAAAATTTTCCTTTACATCCCTATAATTTGCTTTAATAACTCATTACATATCTATATTTAAGACAATGCCTCTATACAACTCTCTCAAATTTGTATATAATTTGACAGTTTTACCCTTAATCTATATGGATAATTCAAATAAAACGAAAAATAAGAAAAAAATTAGACAACTCACAATATTTTTCTGGTTATTTTTACAAGTTAATTTGTTATAAGACATAAAAATTTTAACAATTATGCTCATTTTTAAAAGTTTAACTTACTATTATGTAAATAATTATTAAGTTTTATGTATCGAATTAATTTTTTGAATGTTTATATATAAAAGGGTGACAAAACAAATAAGTGAATCGAATTCGAATAAAATCTTAAAAAAATTAGGTCAAAATTCTACTAATTCGAATTTGATTTGTTTATTAAATGAATACTCAGATTAATTCGTTTAGTAGAATTAATAAATGAATTAATCAAATTGAATATGGACTCATTTACTATTCATTTGTCCTATAATAAACAAATCTATAGTGAATCGAATTGAATATGAAATTGTTTGCAAAATATAATTAATAAATAAAAATTAAGTAAAATAAAATTAAAAAACCACAAATTTAACATCTTACAAAATACAAATAATCCAAACTGTATTCTAAAATTAAAATATACATTTATCCAAACACCAAATTACAAATTCTTAATGAGAAAAAATAAACAAAATCAAAAAGATCTCAAAACATCGTCTACTCAAACTCTCCACCATTTTTACTTTCTATTGATCATTTCTTATTTATAAACCCCATTAACTCAATACCTATATAAAAAAAAAAAAAATATTATAATACAAAAGGAACTTACTTTCTTGCTTAAATCTTGTTCATTTTCCTAAATTTTTTTGGTGGGCAGTGCCATTTTAACAAACCCATTTGCCCAGCAAAAACTTGACAGAGTTGGGAAGCTACCAGCCCGAAATTAAAAACAACACATAGCTCATTAAAAAAAAAAAAAAAAGGAATAAGAGCTCACCTGTAGCTTCTCTACACAATAAACAAAAAGACATTGCCTGAGAAAGAGTGGAAATGATGAGGTAAAAAAAAATTAGGTCCAGCTCTGCCCAAAATTTTTTTCTCTTATATATTTTGTCCTATTATTATTAATAATTACTAAGTTAGCCTTTTTTTTAGATTCGTTTATCACCTATTTATTAAATGAATCTTAAATGAATAAATAAATAAATATCCTTAAACTTAAATTCAATTCGTTTATTTAGCGAATCGAATTGAATTCATCCATTTAATAACTAAATTTTTAAATTCAAACCTATTTAATTTACATCCAATCAAATTGTATAAACAACTCATAACCTATATTGCCACCTATATATATATATATATATATATATATATATATATATATATATATATATATATATATATATATATATATTATAATAAACAAAGAAATATTTGAAGTAATAAATAGTATAATTTAATGAGACAGGGGACCTATTTGTACTTTAAAAATTATTATGAACTCTTTAATCCATCTCTTCTATAACTAACTGAACTGAAGATTAAAAAAATTGTTTTTTATTTGGATTCAACAAAAATTTTTTTGGATAAAAGCTGCTATTGGCCAATAATTTATTTTCTAAGCAATCTTCTTCAAATTTGGGCTTTAAATTTTCTCTCCCTAGTTAGAGACAAAATTTTCAAATACAATTTTAAACACAAATTTTTAAGCTTTAGATTAAAGAATAATAAAGGGCTAAATTTGAGGACATGAATTAATCAATAAGATTCTCTCTCCTCTAATTAATGTTTTATGATTTATTCTCTCTCCTATCTCAAGTGATTTATTTTCTAATTTATCTCTTTGGATTGTCTACTTTTCATCTTCTATATCTATCTCTTTGCTATAAAGCCATGATTACTAAAACGCTTTTTCAACCATGGTGCCATGGTAATGTAAAAAACGAGTTTTGTCTATGAATAGTATTTCATGGTTGGCCAGCATCCAAGCCAAAGGAATCAAATATATGGTGGTTCAACTATCAAAATCATTTTGCTTATATAGTAAGAAAGTAATAAAAAATTGTAAAAGTAAAGCTTGGTGCGATGCAGAGTTTAAAATAGTACTTGATTAAGTGTTGCGCTTTGTGCTTTTGTTTTATAAGATGTGCGATATAATGTCAGTGTGGAAACGGTGAATATTTAGTTCGTTTCTAAAAAAATTGATGTATTAAGACTTATTATAGAAAAATAGTATAATTTTAGTGAAATAATTAAATAATATATAATAAATGTTATAAAAAAAAGAACAATAAATTAAATGCTATAAAAAAAAAGGCTACGTTATACACAAAGATATATTTAATAAGAAAAGAGTAGTTGGATTATAAATTCACTTAATGATTATTAACTACTCTTTACTTAAGGTTCAGTTGCTACAACATCTACTATAGCACTAGACAAAATCTCTCATGCATTCTCAGTTGTCGCCTACTAGATGTCTTATATCTAAAAGTAACTTAATAGTGACTAGTTACTACGCCAACATTTAGATATAGCATTACACATTCTAATTTTATTTACCCTACAAAATGAATCTATATATCTAATTCTTCACCAATATTAGATTAAGCACGACCCTATTTAAATTGAGAAAAACTCAACTTAGGTAACCAAATCCAAGACCATGTATTATATTGATTTGTACTAAAACAGACCCTTTTTAGGCTCTTTGTTAGCTTGTATCTACTAAATAGGTGGTAAAAAAAAATAGAGATTTGTAATAAATAAAATCAAGACAAAATGTTATAGCAAATCCTAAGCAACACACATATACGTGAGTCAACTAACCATTAAATTCATTTAAAATACAACCACTTAAAAGTTTAGTTCATAATGAATTTTAAAACATAACAACGCAAAAGTATGTCATCAAATAATACATCAAAGAAAGGTTTAAAGCAAACAAATATAAAGATAAAAATGAGATACGACAAGAATTTAAGTGTCACATTTTAGTCTTCGAGTATCCTTTTTTCTTCTTCTCGTAACGCCTTTGTTACAACTTTAAAAATCTTCTTTGAGTCTTATTCTTATATGTGACGCCATTAGATAAATATGAATAATGATGATGATAATGTGTATCTTTAAAATGTGACTTTCATATATCAAAATTAGGGTAACCCTTAAAAGGAAATGAGGACACTTGTCAACGTCTAGTAACCTATGACTATATTACATTTAGTGTTCTACTTGCCATTGTTTTGTTTAGATATGATAGTAGTAGTGTAGTAACGACTGCAGTAGGCTTTGTTTGCTGACGCGTGACAGGATGAACAATTTTTATCTGTCTATTTTACTTCTGGATTACTGCAACAATTCCTTCAGAACTCTCTCTGATTCAGGCTTGATTCTATTCACATGCATGCCAATCTTTTTTTCTTTTTCTACAAGCCTGTTGCTTAGTGTTATAATCCTTTTTCTATAGTATTCTTAATCAAAGTATAAATTTTTAGGTCATCTATAATTATGTACAAAATTAGGATATGCAATGGTCTTCCACATATTATTTTATCATGACTAAATTAAAATACAAGCACGTAAACTATAAATAAAAAATATAATAAAACATTAACATTTACTCTTTAAGTAATGCAAGTTCATTTCTAAATATATCATGATAACTCTATTTTTTATAGAGTTATCATTAAGCCCTATTAATCAAATCATAGTTTACAAAATCTGGGTCTTTAGTTTGCATTCTTGAAGATAATCATCTTATTGGTTTCTCCCTTGTTCAATATAAAAGACCTGGTCTAGGCTTTAGATTTTTATATAAAATCTAACAACATAAATAATATCGACACTTATTCAAGTAAAATTATTATTTTAGATTTACTTAAAAGTAAAATGAAACCATGATTTTGATGGTTATGTCATGCTTTTAATTTGGATTTCATTGCCGAAAGGGTGAATGCACAGTAGAAAGAAAAAGATAGACAAGTGAGAAGAGAGAGGTGAGAGATAAAATATAAAATTAAAAATATTAATTCATGTCATTAAATCACAGCACTTTATTATCCTTTAATCCATTGGCTTAAAATTTTTTTATAAAATTATGTTTAAAACTTGTGTCTTTTATATATATATATATATATATATATATATATATATATATATATATATATATATATGTATGTATGTATATATGTATATATGTATGAAAAAGAAAGAGGTATAAGAGAGAAAACACACTATTATTGTATTATAGTATATCTGAAATTAGAACGAAGATTTGCTTATGTAACCATAGAAAGAGTACATAGTGATAGAGCTATAAGAGAAAAGTTACAAAAAAAACAAGAGAAAGGGTTGTAAGATCATAAAAGAAAAAGTTGCATAAATCTTTATAGGGTGGTGTGAAACTCGTTGTAGTCTAGTCTATTTCCTATCTTCAGAGTTTCTCATCTAAACCACACTAATTCTAATCACTCTCTGTTGTTATTGACTTACAATAGGGACTTAGCTAAAGGATAGTCTAGGTTCAAGTTTTTATGATTGGCTTAAGCATCTCGATTTGTTGGATGTTGTTAGATAGTCTTATTATACTTCAGTATTGGGTTGTGGGATGTGGACTTTTTAGCATAAGTTAGTTCATCTAAAGCTTTGCTTAAAAGCATGGAACAAAAATACTTTTGGTAATGTTTTTTAGTAGGTTAAGGAGGCTGAGTAAGAGGTGGCTAAGAAGAAAAGGCAATCTGACTTATCTAGTTCCTCTGAGAACAAGGTTATTTTTCAAAGGCTAGGACTTGGTTTCAGCATGCTTTATTATATATGAGGAGAATTTTCTGAGGCAACAGTCTAGTGTTCGATGTGTTCAGGAAGAGGATGGCAATACTTGATTTTTTTCATATGATGCTCTAGAAGAAGTGTTAACTATTCCATATTCATCAGATTTAGAATGCTTTTTTGGTGTAGCTTTCTGAGCCTTTTGCAGTTGTTAATTCTATTGTAATGTTTTCCGTGAGATTTTGGCTAGTGGTGATGGCTAGTTTCAGCCAACTAATTTTGGTTTTATCCCCTCTTTGGTTACCGAAGAGGATGATGCAGACTTATGCAGGGTTTTTAACATAAAGATGGTTTGACATATGATTTTTTTATTGAACTTAATAGTACTCTTGGGCCTGATAATTTTTACAGTAGATTTTATCAATCTAGTTGCTACTAATTTGGATAGTTTTAATAGATCTACTATACCCCAGGAATTCCAATGTACGTTGTTGGTTCTTTTGTCCAAGGACTTATTTGATGCTTAGGCAGATTTTCAGCCTATCAATCTTTGTAATGTCAACAATAAGAAGCCGACTAAGCTCTTAATTCTAAGACTTTTTGCTCTTTTCCACTTATTATATTTCCAATCTAGAGTAACTTTGTTCCAAGTTGAATGCTCATGATAATGTCTTGTTGGTCCAAAAACTCATTTATGATATTAACCGTTGTACTTGGGTTGGTAATATAGTTCTTAAGCTAGATATGGCTAAGGCTTATGATTGGATATCCTAGCTCTTTATTCTTCAAATACTCTAGTACTTTGGTTTCTCTACTCGTGGGTTGTCTTTAATCAGGTTGTCGATTTTTGTGCTTTTTTTTTCAAGTGCTGGTTAATGGGGTTAATTATGGTTTCTTTTAGTCACAAGCTAATCTTTAGCAAGGTAGTCCTCTATTCTCTTATCTCTTTATCATTTCTACTGAGTTTTTTTTCTCAAGATATATATATGTTTCTCATTTGAGCATTACTAATGATACTATTAACTTTACGAATAGGTGTCAATCCAGTCTTTAGCATCTTATGGATTTTTTACACCTTTATGAGGCTATTTTGAGTCACTTGGTTAGTCAGTGGAAGAGTAGTTTTTATGTTAAGGGTTGGGCATTAGTATCTCGTAAGGTTATAGTTTAGTAATGGTTTCCAAGCACTATAGCTTTCGGTTATTTATTTAGGTTGTCTAGTATATATAGGTTGTATGTAAATCCAGCATTTTGATGATATGATCCGTAAAGTCAGGGATAAGATTTGTAAGTGGGTCAATTGGCTGCTTTATTTTTGGGTGAGCTAGTGCTCATTCGGTCTAAGTCATTTTACCTTTTTCATGTCTTTCAGCTACTTGCTACAATCATTGAGAATCTTGAGTGGTTATTTACTAGATTCTTATAGTGTGATACAGATTCTCGACAGAGTATTAAATATTGTAGATGGTCGTCTATTGCCTAATTGCAGAGGGTGGTCTAGGTGTTCTTTTCTTTTTCAAATCTAGCTGATGCTTTCGAGCTGAAGTTGTGGTGGTGGTGGTTTTAAGACTAGCACTTTCTTTGGGCTTCTTTTATGATATCTAAGTATTATAAAGCTGAGCACCCAGTATAGTTCATTTTTAATATCATATTTCTCTTTTTTGGAGACAATTATACTCTATTTGTTATATTCCTGAGCCTCACATCTATTGGCTTGTTAGATCTGGTGATAAAGATTTTAGTATGATTGTTGGCTTGGCTTTGTGCCTCTTTTCTTTCTTAATCCTACTAAAACTTTTACAATCCTTGTGTCCTCATTTTTGTTGGTACAGTTTGGGACAAGGAGGAAGCCTTTGTTAGTATTGCCCTTTTCGATTGTTGAGTAGATTTTGTTAGTCCTTATTTCTTGTGTTGGACCGAATATGCTTTATTGGGCCTTACCCATAGATAGAGAATTTTCTCTGAGGAGTGGTCTAGAGTTGTACTCTAGGTCTTGGATTTGGAATGATGTCTTTTCTTTTATTTGGTAGCGGCATATTCTTTCGTGGGCCTCTTTTTGTTCATGGCCCTAGTTTCATGATTTTTTTTCCATGGATAATGCCTTGTGCTTGAAGGGTTTTAACATGGTTTCCCGAGTTATTGTGGTCGGTTGTTGAAACTGTTAAACACTTATTTTTGGATTACCCGATAATTCAGTATGTTTGTTGGCGATTTTATTCTATAATTGGTTTTTGATACCTTCCTTTTTTATCTCCAAGTGCTTTGCTTGTTCACTGGCAATAGTGTGACTGCTCTTTGAGACATATTTAGGTCCTTCCTTCATGCTTTATCTTGTAGTATGTCTAGAAGGCTCGAAATTCTTTTAAGTTTAATTAAATTGTCTTTAATGTAGACATTTTTGTTTTTTGGGTGGTTTCTTACCTTAGGCTCACTAGTTTTGCTTTTGGTTTAAGTCATCTCAATTGAGTGATGTTTAGATACTTATATTGAGAAGGGTATTCAAATTATTATGCCTTATCGTAGATCAATTCGATTAGTTTCCTAGCTGAGAACACCACATCAGGTAGTGTGAAGTTAAGTGTGGATGGTTGTTTTAGGGGCAATCTTAGTATGTTTACTGTTATTTGCATGATCATCAAAGAGTGGTGTTAGCTGCTTTTAGTTCTTTTTTTGGATACCAGCCCATTCTTTTTGCTAAGCTGATGACTAGTTTAGAGGGTTTAGAATATGCTGCTCAAAATGGCTTTTCTGCTCTTAAGGTGGAGTTTGAGTTGACCACTATGATTTTTTGGGCTATTTCTCATAGCTCTGTGCAATGGGATTTTTCTTATCTTTCTTATCTCTTTACTTGAGTTCGGACATTGGCTTTTAGTCCATCTATTATTATCAGGCATGTCTTCTGAGAGGCTGCATCCGTTTATGCCTTTATAGTAAATTGGGCTTGTACTTTCAGACTCCTCAATGATTTTTTAGTTTTGGGGACCTTCTAGCTAATTTGTCTAGCATTTTTCATTTGGATACTCTCGAGATCCTACATGTTTGACGTTAATTTTGCCTTTGACTTAAACCTTTTGTATTTTACTTGTTATTTTTTTTCTCTTTAGAGGTTTTAGTTTACGTCTTCATCCCCTCTCCCCTTTTTTCAATGGGTAGATTTATATCACAAGTAGGGGTCTGCCTAACCTTCTACCATCTTGGTGGTTTAAAAAAAAATAAAAGTTGCATAAATCTTCATAATTTAATATATATATATATATATTAAGGGTATATTTGGTTTTAGTATAGGTTTGTAAACTATTATTTCTAGTAATACGCCCACTTTAAATAATTAATAATTATAGTGAAAATTAGAAAAATAGTGAGAAGTATTTTTTATTAATCATTTCTAATTTAAATAATTCATAAAAGTTTATGTCCTTTATTTAAGACCGGTTCAGTGCAAGACTTACAAATTTTAACTATAATGAAGAAATTGAATTATGTGAAATTATGAAGTCAACGACATTATTTGACTTTAGTTATGAATCCTGACCTCTTGATTAATTTTTGTTCTTATTAAACTATTAATCACGTTAAAAAAAAAATTAAAATACTCATGTTTACATTATAGTATAATGTAATACAAGATAATTTTGTATAATACATGATACTATAGTGAGTACCAAATATGATTATAAAATATATGACATTATAGTATAGTACAATATATGATAATTTTATACAATACATAATACTATAGTGTAGTATAATATATGATCATAGAATATGACAGTATCGTGTAATACATAACAGTATGATGCAATACATGACTTTATTGTGTATGACGAGTTCGAATTTTTAGAATAAAAATTTTTAAAATTGAAAGTAAATGAAACAAAAAAATTTGTGAGAATTTTTTTTATACTCTTTTACAATAAAAATAATATTACAGAAATTGAATTAGTTTTGAAATCCAAATTTTATCATGGGTGCAAATCTTATTATGGAGCCCCTTGGTCCTCTTTAAAACGTTACTCTTGAATTATACGATGCTGCATCAGCCGCGATGCCCTAGCTCCATGTAGACCATGTTGAACTTGTCATTATTGTATTATTTAGGACAAAGACTTCTATCCGACAGGCGCACCACCCGAATATAATCATCTATCAAATGACAGACTTGATAGGTCACTCTCCATTAATATAATAGTGCGGTCACAAAATTAAAAATAAAAAAATTATGGATCTCATCACGAGATTCGTCAAATTTATCATTTGACAAATCTTTATTGGATAGACGGACCACATCAGTCAATCTGTTGAGATGTTGTGCTTACCTTATAGAAATTTTTCTCGAAGTTTTTGTCATGAGTTATGATCCATTTGATCAAAGTTGTGATTTGTTGAACCTGAATTAGTGAGAAAAATAAAAAAAAATAATAATAAAGTCTTCAATTTTTCATCTCATAAAAACTATATTTAAGAGTGTGACCTTTTGATCGTCTTTTGTTGACCTAGGATGAGTATTATCATCATTTGTTTGATTTTCACATTAAGAGTAGTGTGATGGACAAAAACTCAAATTTATTTTTTTTTTTACCTCCATAAAATTTGAACTCCAGTAATCAATCAAATAAAAATACTTGAAACTATTCAGCCATGTCCTTTACATCTATAACAGTGGTGGCTTTAGCACTAGGCAAACTAGACAGTTGCCTATAACCCCATATTTGGGAAGGCCCAAATTTTTAATTATCTATTTATTGTTTAGTATAATTAATATTTTTTAATGTTAAAAAATAAATTTAACTTACGTATATATTGTAGAAAAGCCTAATTTTTAGGCTTTTTCTTTATTATTTCTCTCATTCATAATTATCTCTTATTTGATAATCTTGATATATTTAATGGTATAATAGTTATTTATAACGTTACATAATTATTTTTTTCTACTATTTCCAAAAAAAAAATTGAATGTTTTCCTTTTCCAAAAATAACTCTTATTAAAAATTGTTAACTATTATAACTATTTGGAACATTACTTAATTATTTTTTTCTACTATTTCCAAAAAAAATCAATGGTTTCCCTTTCCAAAAATAACTCTTATTAGAATTGTTAACTATAATAACTTTTGAAATGTTGCTTTATTATTTTTTTTCTTAGTATTTCCAAAAAAAAAAATTCAATGCTTTCTGTTCCCAAAAATAAATCTAATTAAAATTGTTAACATTTGATTTGGGAACTAACTTTTAGTATTCTATTAGCATATATTTAAAAGCTCATTATCTATAAACGGATGCACATTGCATTAATGATATTTTTAGCAAAACAATTTTCTTCATATCTTTTCTTTCTCTACAAATTGGACTTTCATTGCCATTATCATATTCATCAAGTCAATTCTAAGTGCTATCATTGTGTTTTTTTTTCCTCTTTTTAGTTATTAGTTTTCTTATCATTTTTATTTTTAATTTATTTTTTATTTTTTGTATCAATTTACGGCTTGAATAATCTAGAAAGAAAAAATTGTGTTTTGTTTATTTTATTTTTTAAGATTTGAAAAGCATGTCAACTAGAAAATATGCATCAAGATACGAAAAACTACAAAAAAAGAGGAGAATAGAAAAGTTAGTTCAATCTAAAAAATGAGCTCTTGATAAATTTGTCACAACTAGTAAAAAATATATAGATTTAAGTGAAGAATTAGTTATTGAACAACCAACTTTAAATAAATTAAACAATATTGATGAAACAGTGAATGGAATAAAAATTGAAGATGATATCAATAAAAATCAGGACAAAGTTGATGTGGGAAATTTATTTATTCTAAAAAATATTTACGATCTAGGTAGATAGGAAAATGTTGATATAAAACTAAGAGATCTTTTAGTTGAAAAAGGCCCAATTAGATAGAATAATATAACTTTCCCAAAAGATGAAAATTCTAGGCATTTCTCTACTACATTTTATGTTAAAATGTTACTAAATAGATAAAACATGATAGAAAATGGTTATTATCTTCAAAAGATTTTAACAAATTATATTGTTTTCGTTGCAAATTATTCAATACAAATTGTAGCAAAAATCAGCTTAATGATAAAGGAACAAGGGATTGGAAAAATTTTAGTTCTAAACTTAAAAGTCATGAAACAACCAATGAACATATAACTAGTATAAGTGCATGGGTTAATTTAGAAATAAGACACAATTGACAAAGATGTTCAAGAAAGAATTGACGAGGAAAAAGAATACTGGAAAAAAATACTAATAAGAATTATTGCTATTGTAAATAATCTTGCTAAAAATAATGTAGCATTTTGTGGGAAAAATGAGAAGATCTATGAAGAGAGACATGGAAATTTTTTAAGTCTAATTGAAATGATTGCAGAATTTGATTCAACAATGCATAAATATATTTTAAATATTAAAACCAGAGAAACTCATGATCATTAACTTGGACATAACATACAAAATGAATTGATATTGATGCTAGCACTTGAAATAAAAAAAAAAAATCAATTGTTAATAAAGTTAAGGAAGTAAAGTATTTTTCAGATATACATAACAGTGCTCTAGATGCTAGCCATAAAGAACAAATGTTTCTTATATTAAGATGTATAGATACTTCAACAAGTCTAGTAGAGGTAGAAGAATATTTTTTGGGATTTTTACAAGTTGACAATAATGAACTCGTGGATGTAATTAAAACTCTTGAACTTGATATTAATAACATAAGAGGACAAAGATACGATAATGGATCTAATATAAAAAGAAAAAATCAAGGTGTACAAAAAAAATTATTAGAAATAAATCTTAGAGCATTCTATACGCCATGTGGTTGTCATAGTCTTAACTTAGTATTTTATGATGTGGCTAATTCTTGTGCTAAAGCTATTTTATTTTTTGGAGTTGTTCAACGTATTTATTCATTATTTTCTTCTTCACCTGAGAGATGAAAAATTTTACAAGATAATATACTTCATTTAACTATTAAATCATTGTCACAAACATGTTGGGAGAGTCGTATAGAAAGTGTCAAAGCAATAAGATTTCAAGCTCTCCAAATTAGAGATGTTTTACTTGAATTAGTAGAAGTTAGTGAAAATCATAAAATAAAAAGTGAAGCTAAATGTTTAGCAACATGTGAATTGGAAAACCTTAAATTTTTGTTAAGTATGAGTATTTGGTAAATATATTATTTACTGTGAACACGGTTAGTAAAAGCTTATAAAAGGAAGATAAGCAAATTGATGTTGCCATAAATAAACTTAAAGGTCGTACATCTTTTTTTTGAAAATTATAGAAAAAATGGTTTTTTGTTGCAACTAAAGAGCTTGCAAATAAAATGGAAATACAACCAAAATTTCATGAAAAACGTATAATTCATAGAAAAAAATAAATTTGGTGAGAACAATAATGAAGAGAGAATTATGTCTCCAGAAATTTCTTCAAGATTTGACTACTTTTTATATATAATAGATCAATTTATTTCCTCCATCACCAATAGATTTAAACAGTTTCAATTTTATTAAAATATATTTGGATTTTTATTTAATTTTGCAAATTTAAAATCATTAGATTATGAAAGTTTAAAAAGTTGATGTATTAATCTTGAAAATATCTTGAAGTATGGTCTGCTTTATGATATTGATTGATTACAATTGTTTTCATAGTTAAAAGTCTTAAAAGAAGTTTTACAAATTTAAAGAAATTCTCCACTTGATATACTTAGTTATATTAAAAAATAAATTCTTTTCCAATTGTATTTGTTGCTTATAAAATATTATTGACAGTACTATAACTGTTGCTTCTTCTGAGAGAAGTTTTTCTAAATTAAAGTTAATAAAATCTTATTTAAGAACAACAATGCCACAAGAAAGATTAATGTATTAGTTATATTAGCTATCGAAAAAGATTTGTTAGCTAAATTAGAATATAATATTTAATTAATAATTTGCATCTCAAAAAGTAAGAAGAATAAATTTTAATTGATTAATGATTTGTATCAATGATGGCTTGCAAGCATGATCATAGTAGATAGGTGTAATGATTTAAAGTTCACAAATGAGAGAGATTATGGATGTGGCTGATGAAGGTTTAGAGTATCTCAAGAAAGAAAAATTGTAGAAGACAAAATGAGTTAATGTTTTTGCGAAAATAAATAGATATTTATTTTTTTTTATCTTATTAATAGTTTTTGTACTTCAAGATATTATTAAATATAGTTAAATTTTGAGATATTTAATGTTTTCATAAGAATTGATATTTTAACTTCAGGAGACCTAAAATAAAATTTAGAGCCGGCCCTGAATGAGAGAGAAGCCATCTGTTCTGAAGATTAAGGAAAATTAACTAGTATAGAGTCGCTCTCAATCCAAAGCTTCTGCCCCTATCGAGCAAAATTATTCTCAATAACATAAATAACTGTCATGATTTCGGCTTTAAAAAACTCCATCATGAGCTAGAGCATCGCATTCAAATTTTGGCCTTAATCCACCCATAAGGATGATGGCAGCATATTAAAGGCCAGTTTGGTATATGGATCGATCAGTTATAGCTCAAAAATTTCAGTTTTAAAATGTTTGGTAAATATTTGTTACTATAATTTAAAAGTAAAATTATTTTTTTTATCCTGCAATTATATAATAAAAAATCTGTAATATCTTCACTATTTTGATCAAAATAGTTCTCGAATCTGATTATGTTTCATCCTTAATATAATAAGCATAACCGCAGCCAGCTGCAAATTAATTGGACACTTTAGAGCAAGGGTATTAGCTGAGATAGGCAGCTGAAAGCAATGAAAGGGCGCTAGCCATTCCCTCAAGCCGAGCAGATAACAGCGCACAGAAGGAAAAGGTTATCCACTTATTCCCTGTGGTTCAAAATCTTACAGAGATCCAGTCAAACCACAAAAATAAAGACGTTACAATATATTCAAGACAAAATCTTGCACTCTGTCATCTATGCAAGTTTTCATCTAGCACATTTTAACTGTTTTCCTTTAAAATATGCATTTAAGCTAAAGACTTTAAACGTGCATACAAGATTAGATGATGAAATTTGTAAACACGTTTTTCTGGTACATGAGTTGAAAAAGTTAAATCGAAAATTCATTGTTATAATGACATCTCGAACTTTTTTATGCTAGGATGGTCCAAGAAAAGATAATTTCGATCAAAATGTTATATTTGATTATTGACACTTATGCATTAAAAGCGGAAAAAGACACCCTTAGCCTTATGTGTTATAGTATCAACAGCCTAGTGTAAGTTTGATGCTGTCAGAGGTGGTGCGTTTAGGGGCTCAACAAGATATTGTCTTCGACGCTTTACAACTATTTTTGAAATTCAAACAACTTTTTATGTTGAGATTATCGCTGTAATAATTGGGAGTGATTTTTCTGGTCAAATACGGTGGACTAGTGTTTGGTTGTAAGAGGATATTGCATGTCTACCGTACTAAATGATTGGTCTGTTAAGTCTTTCTCTTCTTTCGCTTTCACAACGCCAGCCATTTCTGAATATTTAGCTGACACTGCCATGTCCCATTCTTTTTATAAACATATACATATGCTGAGTTGATGTAGATACGATGCCATTTATGGTAAGAGATAACGATGCTCTGTCAAATTAATTAACTAATGCAAAATATTTCTTCAGTGCTTGAATTTCTGATTTTTGAATTCAACAAAAGAAAGAACATTATAACTTGTGACTTTTGGTTGGTTTCATCAGTCCTGACTGATCAGCTTGATTTGGAATGGAGGGCAGTCATGATAGTTACATGGCCAGCACTAGTTTGCGTAATAGTATTTCTAGATGGAGGACGAGTTCAATGGGTGCATTTTCGCGGTCTTCGAGGGAAGAAGATGATGAGGAGGCTCTAAAATGGGCCGCTATAGAGAAACTGCCTACTTATAACCGTTTGAGGAAAGGGTTACTAACTACTTCGCGAGGTGAAGCTTTTGAGGTTGATGTTTCTAATCTTGGACTGCAACAAAGGCAAAGGTTGATCAATAAGTTGGTGAAAGTCACTGAAGTTGATAACGAGAAGTTCTTGCTGAAGCTCAAGAGCCGCATTGATAGGTAAAATTTCTCTTGTTTCAGCACCCCCAAGCGAGGGTATTTCGAAATTTGATATGGGAACAGAGGAATTCTAGAATACATATTATTTGTAGGTATAAAATGTGTAATTGAATTTAATTTAACCACCACTTGTACGGAAGTTTTTTAAAATAAATACACACATTATAATACTATTTATTTATTATATGACTAACATAATATTTTTATGTATATTGTAGAAATTCTTGAAAGTGAGAGTCGTTCAAAATATAATAATTTACTTTTTTATCGTAATTTTGTTAGTTTCATATCAGCTTTTAAAATATATGCAAGGATTGCTTTTAAAAGTAATACATAAACTAATTCACCAAATAATTAATAACGCTTTTAGAGTCTATTTTTATTTTTTTATTTTAACAAAATAATAAGAATTTATTTTATTGACCATAATTCTAATATATTACATTATTACAATTACTATTATAAGAAATTTTGAGAAAAATAATAAGAAATAAAAAATTTGAACTTTATTGTAGTACAAGAAAACAAATTAGAAAGGAATCATAAACTTTGTATAAAAGAAAAAAAAAATAAGTATAATTAATAATAGGGTATGAAAAACCAAACCGAATCCAAAAAATCATTGATTTAGTTCAATTATTTTAGTGTCAGTTTATTTTTTTTGAGAAAAAAAAAAGAGAAAGAAATTGGTATGACAACATTTTAGAATCGAAATAGCAAACTTTAATAGGATAACATGTCAATAAATAAAAAGGTAAAAAAGTTCTGAAAAACCAAACCGGTTGGTTCTGATTCGATCACCTTCTGTATTGGTTAATTTAAAATCTAAATCAAATTGAACTCAAATTTTTAGTTCAAATCCAGAACCGAATTAAGGTTTGATAAACTTTGAGAGGTTTTGCTATAATAATAGAGTAAATTTCAATTTATCCCTCAAATAGAATTACAATTTTTAATTTATCTTTAAAAGTATGAAAATTTTAATATATCGTTATTTTTTTTTCAAAAGATGAGGGTAAATAGTACATGTGTTGATGAATTTTTTTTTTTTAATAGTAAATCGTGATAAATTGATGTTTCATATTTTTAAGGATAAATAGAAAATTACCACTTTAAGCAGGGAGTAAATTAAAATTTATCCTATTTAAAATTTTGAAAAGCCAAAGGTGCTTTGGAATAAATCACCTTTTAGTTTAAAGGGTAAATGCTTGCTTAGTCCCTATACTTTGGGTTAAATATTTATTTATACTTTTGTTTTTTTTTTTTTTCAATTTTTACTAAAATATACTTACAATAATTTTGGGGACATTAATAAAAAAGTTAATTAATCAAATTAATTATAAAAATAAATAAAAATCATGTAAAAATTTCTTGCTCTTATTTTACTCTTAAAGTTAATTTGATATTAATTTGGTATTTGTGAAAATTTATTACAAAGATTGTTGGAAGGATATTATTGTAAAAAAAAAAAAGATAACAGTATAATATATTTAACAATAACGATGTTTTAAAATAATTTTTAAAAAATAAATACTAAATAGATATTTAATTTAAAATATAGGAATTGAACGAATATATATATATATATATATATATATATATATATAAATTTTTTTTTTTCCTTGTGTGTTGTGGGAGTAATATATATATATATATATATATATATATATACACGCTAACATTTAATCTTCTCGATAAAGGAATGAAGTGTCAAGTAACTCAACTAAAAATTTGTTTGCTGATAAATCATAAATCATCCGCCGGTGGAATTGATTTTCAAATTTTCCGACCAATGACTATTCCGCCGATGACCGAAAAATATTTTTCATAAACGTTGAATGATATTATCTATTTATTTATTAAACAATAATTTATATGAAAATTACACATTTTCTTTTCAATATTATTCCAAATTATGTTTCCTAAAAAATTAAAATAATGTTTGCGACATTGGTAATAAATATCAAACAACAATTCTTACCCTTTACTATTTATTATACTCGAACTTTTGAGTATAACAAATCTGAGTATGCATGCATGAACTGGTGTTTACAACTACATCAAAAGTAATTGTCATTTATGTGTGCGGCACTTTTTTAAGATATGATTTTCAATTTTATTTTGCGTTTTCTCAGAGTTGGAATTGACCTTCCCAAAGTTGAAGTTCGATATGAGCATTTGAATATTGAAGGAGAAGCGTATTTAGCAAGTAAAGCCTTGCCATCATTCATTAAATTCTATACCACCATCTTTGAGGTAGCATTACTCTTCAAATAATAGTCATTAATTTATTAATGTTTCATTATATTTTGTTATTTCGTGGCTCAAATCCTAATAATCTGAATATCTTTGAAGGATTTCTTGAACTATCTCCACATTCTTCCGAGTAGAAAGAAGCATTTGGCAATCCTCAAGGATGTGAGTGGAATCATAAAGCCTGGCAGGTGAGAATTCAAATTAATTCCTACTGTTTCTTAATTTACTTGTGATTTCTTGAATTTATGCGTACTTAATTATCTAAAATTGTGCAGAATGACATTGCTTTTGGGTCCTCCAGCTTCTGGAAAGACCACACTTTTGTTGGCTTTGGCTGGGAAGCTTGATTCTAACCTCAAGGTGCATTTATTTTTTTTTAAACATTGTTTAAATTAAGCTCTAACTATGTCAAATGGGATTGGCTTTTATATCTAATTAGAGGAATCAAATGTCTCATTGTAGGTTTCTGGTAGGGTGACATACAATGGGCACGACATGGATGAGTTTGTGCCCGAGAGAACAGCTGCTTACATCAGTGAACACGATAATCATATAGGCGAAATGACTGTGAGGGAAACCTTGGCCTTCTCTGCTAGATGCCAGGGGGTTGGAACCCGCTATGGTAGTGGGTTTTTTTTTTTTTTCAACTATGAAATTGTTTTTGATATGGTACAGGCATTAAAGGTCATTTCTTTTGGGAAATGCAGAACTGTTATCTGAGTTGGCCAGAAGAGAGAATGCAGCAGGTATTAAGCCTGATCCTGACATTGATGTCTACATGAAGGTGAGAAAAGTAGAAGTTCGTTCAAACTTGTTTTACATTTAACCAACTTGATTCCCAAAAAATGAAAAATAGGAAAGAATAAAATTTAGTGAAAGATGGGTTTTAATTTTGAGCCTCCCCTCACTTTTGTTTTCCTATGGCTTAAAATCCTAGTATTTTCCCTTTGATATTAAAATCTTTATGCCATTTTCATGAATTGGATCAGTTTGAAGCAGGTTATTTTACCTTTTCGCCACTAAGAAATAGAATTAGTTCATAATCAACTTTATGAAGATGGATTTGAACTCTTGGTGATTGAGTATTTGTGTTTCTCCGTCAATCCTCTTGTCTCAGGCAATAGCAACTGAAGGCCAAGAAACCAATGTTATCACAGATTATTATCTAAAGGTATCGTGATTATGAATAACTCAATAAACCAATTGTGAATTTTTCTCAAGAATAAGTAACTAATGTCGCTTGTTTGAACGATTTTCAACGTAATTATATAGGTTTTGGGACTTGATAGCTGTGCAGATGCAATGGTAGGCGATGAAATGATAAGAGGTATTTCTGGAGGACAAAGGAAGCGTGTCACAACTGGTAAATGCGTGACTTTATAAATTCATTTCTATTGTTCACAATGCTAAAACTTCAGTTATAACTTTCCATTCAAACAAATGACAATTTTTTATTTCGAATTATAGGTGAAATGATGGTTGGTCCAGCGTTGGCACTATTTATGGATGAGATTTCCACCGGTCTGGACAGCTCAACGACTTTCGAAATTGTTAATTTTCTCAAGCAAAATATTCACATCAATAGTGGAACTGCTGTGATATCTCTCCTACAGCCAGCACCAGAAACTTATGATTTATTTGATGATATCATCCTTCTATCTGATGGCCAGATTGTGTACCAGGGTCCCCGGGAGCTGGCACTAGAGTTTTTTGAATCCATGGGCTTTAAATGCCCCAAGAGGAAAGGCGTGGCTGACTTCTTGCAAGAAGTATGTGGTGATAGAGCTCTGTATCAGATCTTTCTTTTTCTTAGTATTATTTACTAATGATACAGAAGCTTAAGACATTCTAAAACTAAGATGAGCCTCATACATAACCTTTTTTATTCAATCTTTACAAATAAATATATCGCAGGTGACGTCAAGGAAAGATCAAAAGCAGTATTGGATGTATAAAGAGAAGCCTTACAGGTTTGTGACAGTCCAGGAATTTACTGAGGCATTCCAAGCATTCCATGTGGGACAGAAAATTTGTGATGAGCTACGGACTCCGTTTGATAGGAGCAAGAGCCATCGAGCTGCTTTGACCACAGAAGTGTACGGTGTTGGCAAGAGGGAGTTGTTGAAATCATGCATCTCAAGAGAGCTCTTGTTGATGAAGAGGAACGCATTTGTCTACATCTTCAAGCTTACCCAAGTGAGTATCAAATTAATATTGAATTAATTTAATTGTTTCTTTATGTCATTAAGATTTATTGATTATTTCCTTCCCCATTATATTAGATTGCATCTGCCGCATTGGCCTTTATGACAGTCTTCTTCAGAACAAAGATGCACAAAGATTCAGTAACTGATGGCGGAATTTATGCTGGTGCCTTGTTCTTCGCCACTGCAATGGTCATGTTCAATGGATTTTCGGAGATTTCTATGACCATTGCCAAGCTTCCTGTCTTCTACAAGCAAAGAGATTTCCGTTTTTTTCCTCCGTGGGCTTATGCTATTCCCTCCTGGATCCTCAAGATCCCTATCTCGTTCCTGGAGGTTGCTGTTTGGGTATTCTTAACTTATTATGTAATTGGTTGTGATCCCAATGCTGGAAGGTAAACAGATAGAAAATTAACCTAATTGGCTAGTAATCAATGGCATTTTCATTACATGATATCTTTATCCAACAAGTTGATGTGATGATTTTTTTGTTGCAGGTTTTTTAAGCAATACATGTTGCTCTTGGCAGTTAACCAGATGGCGTCTGCATTGTTCCGATTAATTGCAGCAACAGGCAGGAGCATGGTTGTTGCTAACACATTTGGTACATTTGCATTAGTGGTGCTTTTCACATTGGGTGGATTTGTCCTTTCACAAGGTAAAGAAAATATAAAAGAAAATGAAACCAAATTAGCTTCTTTTTCAAAACTAAACAAAAATATCTCCTTTTGTTTGTTTCATAATGCAGAGGACATAAAAAAATGGTGGAAATGGGCTTACTGGTGTTCTCCAATGTCATATGCACAGAATGCAATTGTGGTAAATGAATTTCTTGGGTACAGTTGGAAAAAGGTATTTCTTTGAAGAAGCCTCACCCATGATTGCGTAATTGTCTACTAGTAACATCTGATGTCTGTAATTTTTTCATGTCATAGGTTACTTCAAACTCAGATGAATCACTTGGAGTCCAAGTTTTGAAGAATCGTGGGTTCTTCGCTCATGCATATTGGTATTGGCTTGGATTGGGGGCATTATTTGGTTTTATACTAGTGTTCAACCTCGGTTTCACTATGGCTATTACTTTTCTTAACCGTATGCATCTTTACCTCTTCACTTAATTACTTCCAAAGCAGTGAGTTTAAGTTCTAATTTTGTGCAAAAAAAATATTTACAGAATTAGAGAAGCCTCAAGCTGTAATAACAGAGGAATCTGAAAGTAATGAGGAAGATAACAGAATTGGAGGAACTGTTCAGTTAGCCACCTGTGGAGGTTGTTATGTTCATTTATTAAACCATTTCTTTTGAGAAAGAATGAGATATTTTTAACTGCCATCTTATGCCAATAAATCATTTTAAGCATGCAGAGCATGGAGAAGACATTAGCTGGAGAAACTACTCATCTCAGTCCTTATGCATGACAGAAGCACAGACCAGTCATCCAAAGAAAAGAGGAATGATTCTTCCTTTTGAACCTCATTCCCTTACCTTTGATGAGGTTGTATACTCTGTTGACATGCCACAGGTAATATTAATTTTGTACTAATTAGGCAATATTTAGAAAGTTCGATGATATCTTGATTCATTACAACATAGTCCAGGCAAGATGACCAATTGGTTCAAGTTTACATTGCAGGAAATGAAACTTCAAGGTGTTCTTGAAAACAAATTGGTGCTTCTGAATGGTTTGAGCGGTGCTTTTCGGCCAGGTGTTCTAACAGCTTTAATGGGAGTCAGTGGTGCTGGTAAAACCACTTTGATGGATGTGTTGGCCGGCAGGAAAACGGGTGGATATATTACTGGGAACATAACAATATCTGGTTACTCGAAGAAACAAGAAACTTTTGCTCGCATTTCAGGATACTGTGAGCAGAATGACATCCACTCTCCTTTTGTTACCGTGTACGAGTCCTTGCTCTATTCGGCCTGGCTCCGTTTACCACCTGAAGTTGATTCTGAAACCAGAAAGGTTCATACTGATATCACTTGGACAGTTGCTTCTTTAAGAGCTAAAACAAGTTATACAGAGTCAACAAGAGCAGATAAAGTTTGATTCAGTAAATACATTCTTGGATATGGTCATACCATTTTTTTGTTTTACCCTTGATTTACAGATGTTTATTGAGGAAGTCATGGAGCTTGTGGAGCTGAAACCACTGATACAATCATTGGTTGGTTTGCCTGGTGTAAGTGGTTTGTCAACAGAGCAGCGTAAGAGGCTGACCATTGCGGTTGAGCTAGTGGCTAACCCGTCCATCATATTTATGGACGAGCCAACGTCCGGGCTCGATGCAAGGGCTGCTGCAATTGTTATGAGAACTGTTAGAAACACAGTGGACACAGGAAGGACAGTAGTGTGCACCATTCATCAACCAGGCATTGACATATTTGATGAATTTGATGAGGTAAGAAATATTAATTCTTGATCAAGATAATGTAAAGTTCTTTTTTTACCTTTTTTTATGGATTATAATTGTTCAACAATGCATTGCAGTTATTTCTAATGAAGCGAGGGGGACAAGAAATTTATGTTGGGCCATTGGGTCGCCATTCTTGCCAACTTATCAGCTATTTTGAAGTATGTGCCTATGCACGTTATCATATTACAATGGAAATCTGACTTGAATATCATTTTGAAGTGACTTGCATAATTTACATCATGAAATTATCTTATGCATGTTTATTTGTTTTATAAGGCTATTCCTGGAGTAGAGAAAATTAAAGATGGTTACAATCCGGCAACTTGGATGCTGGAAGTAACTGCTTCATCCCAAGAAGTAGCTTTGGGAATTGATTTTAGTGATATTTTCAGACGCTCAGAATTATACAGGTATGTTCATGAAGTACTAATACCATTGACTGCAATCACATTCACCGCCCTTCCAATGCATTTCTTTAGTTCAAAATTTTGAACTGACAATGTGTTTCAGGAGAAACAAAGCACTTGTTGAAGATTTAAGCAAGCCTACTCCAGGTTCAAAGGACCTCTATTTTCCTACCCAGTACTCTCAGTCAGCATTCACTCAATTCATGGCTTGCTTATGGAAACAACACTGGTCATATTGGCGATATCCACAATACACTGCTGTTAGATTCTTTTTTACAACCTCTATAGCAGTGTTGCTTGGGTCATTGTTTTGGGACATCGGCTCTAAAACGTTAGTTACAACTTGGAAACTATAACATTATATGTTTAAATGTTATTCTTAATCTTGTTTTCTCATCTGCCTTTTAGTCTTAATTTTCACTTTTTATTTTATAGGAGAAAGATCCAAGAGCTTTTTAATGCAATGGGTTCCATGTTTACTGCAATTGTCTTCCTTGGCCTTCAATATTGTTCATCGGTGCAGCCAGTCGTATCTGTTGAAAGGACAGTCTTTTACAGAGAAAAAGCTGCTGGCATGTACTCAGGCATTCCATGGGCATTAGCACAAGTAATTGTTTGACTCATGTGTATTTGAAATGCTATAAGAAATGTGTTTCAATACCAATTTTTAATTTTTCTTATGCAGGCTATGATTGAGATTCCTTATGTATTTGTTCAGTCAGTAGTGTACTGTGTTATAGTCTATGCTATGATGGGATATGACTGGACAGCCGTGAAGTTCTCTTGGTATTTTTTCTTCATGTACATCACATTATTGTTCTTCACCTTCTATGGCATGATGACTGTGGCTATAACACCAAACCATCACATTGCTGCCATTATTTCTACTTTATTTTATGGGATATGGTACCTTTTTTGCGGATTTGTAATCCCAAGACCTGTAAGTACTATTCTGCTATTTCTATTTCATATGCAATATTCTCTAGTTACAGAATGTCTGTTACTAATCCTCTCCTCATCTTTCAACTATGTCAAACCACAGAGGATTCCTGTATGGTCGAGATGGTACTATTGGGCAAACCCTGTAGCTTGGACCCTGTATGGATTGATTGCTTCACAGTTTGGGGATGTGGAGGACCAAATGGAAAATGGCGAAACAGTGAAACATTTTCTTAGAGATTATTTTGATTTCAAACATGATTTTCTAGGAGTAGTTGCAGGTATTCTTACGTGCTTTGTAGCGCTCTTTGGATTTCTCTTCGCCCTAGGAATTAAGCAGCTTAATTTCCAGAGGCGATAAAAATTTAATTGTATTTTTAAGATCAAGTTTTTGCTTAATGACAAAAGAATTGTCCTCTGCTTCACAATGCCTGTAATGAGATAGGGTTCCTCTAAATAGCTTGTATATATATTTTTTTTACACCTATGCCAAGACACTTTCCTTGCTGCTATTATCGTGGTTTTGCTTTCTATACAAGACATAATATTGTTAATGTACCCCAGAGTGTCAATCCTTATGAACGTTGATTATTGTTGTATAAGATGGAACTTGTTTAAGTTTTGATATGGGAAAGAGCTTATTCTTTTCTGCATATTACAAAAAGATCTCTTCCTTGTTTTGGTCAGTTTTCAGGTGCTGGCTATTTCATACTTTTAGATTATACATAATTAAGATGCGAAGAAAACACAAATGTAGAAAGGAAAGAAATGAATATAATAACAGTGGGTCTATAAAGAAGATCATAAGGTGACTATTTTTAACACAATTTATTGCAAAAAATTGGAATGGTATAATTTAGAAAATCACGATTTTGCCTCTTTTTTTTTCTTTATTCACTCAATCGGACCATAACTTATATTTATATAAAACTACTATTAATATTTACAATTAAATTATTATTGAGATTAATTTATATTAGTTCTTATGAAATGCTATCTAAATTTTTATCTTTACTAATATTTAAGAGATATTTACTCTACGTATATTTAGTTGTACATTGGTTCTTGTAAAATAATATCTAAATTTTTACTAATAATAATAAAGATAAAGGCTGCCTCTATTTAATTAATATTTACAATTAAATTATTATTGAGATTAATTTATATTAGTTCTTATGAAATGCTATCTAAATTTTTATCTTTACTAATATTTAAGAGATATTTACTCCACGTATATTTAGTTGTACATTGGTTCTTGTAAAATAATATCTAAATTTTTACTAATAATAATAAAGATAAAGGCTGCCTCTATTTAATTATTTTTTATAATTAAAAAAGAAATTTAATCCCTCACAATACTTTATGAGAATTCAAACAGTTATTCACATAATTATTTAATTTTTTGATTAAAAAATAATTATTTTTTTATTTATATCTGATTTATTCATTTTTTTGATTAAAAAGTAAAATAAGTGTGACAAAAAAAATTGATGTCAAAGTGCAAAACTGTTTCTACATTTTCTCTCTCTCTCTCTCTCTCAACTTTCTTCTGAGAAAAGTCTATAATGTAATGATTAGGGTGGTGATTTTCTGTGTTAGAAAAATTCAAAGGCCAAACCTACAATGTCGGTGTTTGAGCCCCAGCATCATGCCTCATTTTAACTATAATCGTTGAATTCAAGTTAAATGATGCCGACATTTGAGATTGAATAATAAAAAAAAAATTGAAAAAAATGGGTAACTTGACTAATTAGTTGCACCAAGCTTGAAATCCCTAATTTTCTCTCATCTTCTCTTTGCTGAATCGCATCTTGCTGTCAAATCCCTAATTTCTCTCTTCGATTTTTATACTAATCAAATAAAATTAAAGGTATCATCTGACTCAAAACAAACAACCAGTCGAATCCATCAAACTGTTTTTGTTATCTTGAGTCGTTCGAGTTGAACACATCTTGCTCTAGTGCTCTTTCATTTTCGAGTTAATGACAAGCTAAGGATGTAATTTTGACTTTTGTGCTTTTTGTTGTAACTATTGAAAATGCTATGTGAAACAATTAAGGATTTGCGCATTATATTGATTTTTTTTATGCTATGTGAAACAATTAGAGGTTTATGAATTTTGAGTGAAAAAAAAAAAATGGGTGTTTAGAAGATGAAAATTTGATGTTCAAGAGATGGTTAATGGTTGGAAAACACGAAATTGACAGGAAAAACATAAGAAAATGCTGTATTAAAATGAGAGAAATGTATGGATTGCAGGATTTAGATATAGAAGTGAAGAAATGAAGGAAAAAGATGATGAATCAAGGGAAACGTACGGCTAGCAGGTTCCTTGGAATGGGAAGCCAGTTAGTTGTGGCAGAGCTGTTGCCTTCTAAGCAGTTACACGCTTGATCTAAATGGTTAGCCACTTGGAAGGTAGAAAGCGGTTAACCAATACAAGGAATCGGCTATTCGTTTCACCTGAATTTCACGTATTATTACTACTCTGCTTTGATTTGATGTTGTTTTTTACTTTTTCTGCTGTTATTCATCAAATTGACATCGAATTTATGTATTGTTTGTTAAAACAATGTAATTCAGTTATAACATGGATATTAAAGATAATACAAGTGCCAGAACCGGTCAAAGAGCATGGATACACTTTTTATAGGTATAAATCAATTGATTTCTTTCAAGTTGTTGTGTGAGCAGTTAGTTTTGTTTGCGTTATTGAAGTAACAATGAATGTTGGTTACGGTAAGTATGAAGCACAAGCAACAGGGGTCAAAAAGGTTTGGGAAATTTACAAGAATAATTACATAAATTTTTAATATTTTAAATTTAACTATTCAAACTTTTTTCTATCATAATTAGTTAAATACAAATTTTTTAGATCAAATTACCTTATCACTTTCATTAAATTTATAAATGAATTATACTCTTTAAAATACCAAGAAAAAATATTGCACTCTCAATACTTTCAATATTCTCAACAAATTACTAAGTTCATTACTATCAATAAATCACTGAATCCCATTAAATAAGTAATATATAATCGAATATATAATCAATAATTAGAAAGTTTCTTAAGATCAGTGTAATTTTTTAGATAATATCAACATTTAATTTATTAAGTTCAGCATTTAAGTTTGAAATTCATATAGTTTTGTTAAAAACGTTGTTATTTTTTATTAATAAAATAATATAATATCTTAAAATAATTAGTTTTGGTTAAAAAATAAAAAATAAATCATTAAAAATAATAGAAATTCGCAGTAAAAATAAAACTTAAATTTATTAAGACATCCTGACTTAGTGTGAGAGGCACCTATCTCATTGTCTATCGTACTATATTTTCATAAATCTTTCAAAAGTCATCATTTATGCTATATATGTCCATTTTAGATGTATAATATACCGTTTCGAATCTTGCAACGAGACAAATAGAAAATTTTTTGTGGAATAGGCACCTTTAACATCAAAAGATAGTAAAATTGAATATAACTTTTAGTGCGATAGGCACTTATCGCACAAAAGTTTAACCTGTCGCACTAAAAATCAGATTTAATTTTACTATCTTTGGTACTAAAAGTGTCTATTCCACTATATTCTTTGATTCGTCTCATCACAAGTTTTGAAACGATATATTATACGCCTAAAACGGATATATCATATATATAGTCTAAGTTATGACTTTTGAAAGATTTATGGAAATATAGTGAGACAAACTGGTTTAGTGCAATAGGCAGTAAGACGGGTGTCTGTCGCACTAAGGCAGTATGTCTCACTAAATCTGGATTTCATTTTTACTTAAATTTTTTATTATTTTTAATGATTTATTTTTTATTTATCAACCCAAACTAATTGTTTTTAGATATTACATTATTTTATGAATGAAAAATAATAATGTTTTCAACAAAACCATATTAATTTCAAACTTAAATGTTAAATTTAATATATTAAATATTGATATTATCTAAGAAATTACACAAATCTTAATAAACTTTCTAATTATTGATCATATCTTCGGTTATATATTCCGAGATTCAGTAATTTGTTGATAGTGATGAGCTTAGTGATTTATTGAGACTGTTAAGGGTGTTGAGAGTATGATATTTTTTTCTTGGAGTATTTTTAAGAGTGGCATTCATTTATAAATTTGATGAAAGTGATGGGATAATTTGGTCCAAAAATCCTATATTTGGCTAGTTATGATATAAAAAAATTGAAAGGTTAAATTTGAAATATAAAAAATTTGTGTGGTTATTCTTGTAAATTTCTCAAAAGGTTAGTAGAGCCATAATTATTAAAAAAAATGAAAAATTAACAAAGGAGGAGAAGTGACAATTTCAGATGATGACTGAGGACCCTATTTTAGATATTCGTGAAATCAGTTGCATAAAAATTTATAAATTTCAAAAAAATGAGGATAAGTATGACCAATTTCTTTTATTTTGTTGTCCTATGAATGCATTCACTAAGATTATTTCCACATTCTCATATGAGCAACAAGATGCAATTAAAGAAATTTACTTAAGAAGTCTCCTACACTTAAAATGTGGTTGGTTAAGACGAGTTTTGTGAAAAAACTTGTCCAACAGTTTGACACGAAGAGGCTTTGTATACTTTTACATGGCAAAGAGTATTGTTTAAAGCCCCTACCTTCAACATCATAATGGAGATCAAAGATGGAAGTGAACTTATAGACATACGGGAAAAAGTGGGTGATATTATTGAACTACGTGCTAGGTATAGAATCAAACAAAGAGGAATCAAAATATTAGCAGTTAGTGATAGACTGATAGCTAGTGAGAGCTATGATGATGATTTTAAGATCTTTTTTTCTTTTTTTCTTCTACGAACTATATTATGTCCCGCAAGTACTACTTACATCAATCCGATGTATATTCATGCTCTGAAAGATGTACAGTCCATCAGGAAAAAGAACTGGGCTACATAGTGCTTCAATTTTTTGTGGGATAGTATAGGGAAGTATAAAGAACACCAAAGGAAGTTAGTTTATGACTATTTGGTGTTTTTATGGGTATATTTAAGAAATCTTAAATGTAATAACTATTTTGTCAAATTTTGACATCTTGCTATGAAAAATAATATGACATAAATATTGATATTCTTATGAATAGTTATTTTACTTCATTGCCATTCTTTAAGATCATTGTTCTATTGACAGAATAATATGCCTTGTTAGTGTTTAGACTAAGGAAGAGAGTCGCCGATATACAATTTTAGGAACCAAATTGCATCTGTTTGCATTGTTAGTATGTATGATTGCTGCTCTTATTTATTTTAGGTTCTTATGCGTGAAATAAATTTTTTTTCAACTCCAAAGTCATTTCCCTTATTCTTAGCATACCCAATATACTAGGCTAAGTGCTGTTAAAATGAAGGGGGCTTTTAAGGTGCTTACAAAGTCATTCTAAAAAGTTGAACATGAATAGATTCATTTAATGTGAGAATGGAAAAAATTAAGAAGTCTTTGGAGGATTTAAGATCAAACTACCGTATTAGTGCACCATCAAAACAACCATTGATCTATCGCCATCTCTGACCTTTAAAAGTCCAAAACCTACATGTCTACCAGGAAAAACCCAACCAACCATTAATGGGAAAAACAAAATGATTCAGGTCAATGACGAGGACTCTATGGAGTGCAAATTAAACTCAATAAACTAATGGCCTAGGCTAGGACAAATAAAGAAGTACATAAATTTTTAAAGACCCCTCCCACTTTGTAGGAGGTTGTGTCCCCATTCGACCACTTTTTCTCAAATATGTAGATTTTTTAAATCTCATTTTGTAAATTTTGTTTCCATGATAATTCAGTGACGAATGATTTATATATAGGATATAAACAAACCAGTTAACTTTAGGCAAAAACCTCAGACATCAACTAGTGTTAATGTAGTACTAACATAACCAGGCTAGGCCGATATTAACGTTCACCTTATAATCAAGTGTCACAGAGCAAATCCCAAGTATAAAGTTTGTCCATTTCAAGTTAGCGATCCTGTTACTCTTGATCAATTGAAGCTTATTCAATATACTTTTGACAGTTATGCTTAGGGAAGGTATGTGTGGAATTATCAAATAAATTGTGTACTTTCATATTAAATTAAGTTTAAATGAATTTGACGAATTATTACTCAAAATAATTACATATTGCCTTTAGTGAAATCAATACCTCCACTAAATCGACATTCTTTTTTAAGCCTTTTACCTGGGACATATCTATTTCGAGAGGTATGAGGTTTCAAAATTAATTCGTTTCACTCTGAATGTATGTCGTATGTTATATCTCTTAACCAATTTGATCACATTTAGGTTATTTCCATCAAAGACCCTCAGTGAGCAGGGGATGGACAAAAAAATTGGCAATCAATTAGTATCTCTAGTAATTTTTGCATTTTTGTTTTGTTTTTGCAATGATAACTGTAACATTTTTCACATTTGCACAATTTCAATCATGTAAAATTCACACATGCACGTCAATACTCATTGTAGTATAACTTACTAAAATATATGACTAAAATCTAACAAACAGTCAAGGAACATAATTGGTGAAAAAAATAATTTATACCAAATACAAAGTTAAGATGTTATAATAACTGCAACATTTTTCATACTTGCACAATTATAGTTGTGTAAAATTCATAGATGCACGACTATAGTCATATAAGTTTATATATACATGAGCATCAATAGTATAACTTACTGAAATATATAATTATAGTTGTGTAAATAAAGAATATACAATAGTTGTTGTGTACAGCGGATGCAGAATAATGAAATAAGATTTCAACTAATATGATTAAAAAAATACATCATATAACAGTCATATGATAAAAATATAAATAAAAATGTAAGTTATTTTGTTTTTATTACAACCCAATCAAAATTTTAAAAGTATTATAATATAAAAAAATATATAAATAACACAAAATAAATATAAAATTTAAAATATCTCATTCATTGGATAAATAATACATTTAGTTACTAATTAAATCTCACTGCATTAGTTGTTAAGTAGTGATTTCAAGAGTGAAGTGAATTTTTTGTTGTGTGAAGTGTTTTCAAGAGTGAAATGTTTGGTAAGCCGAAGAGGGGCTTTGTTTGTTTAGATTTATATTTTTTTCTTCTAGAGATAATTTAGTCAATACACACACTAAAATAGTATATTTACATAATTTTAAATTATAGGATATATCTACATAAATACTCTACTTTGAAGATATATTTGTTAAAAACTTCCTCCTTAGGAAGAAATCTCCCGAAAAAAAAAAGATTAAGGTTGGTTGTAATTGAGGATATTTGACAGTATTTTAGATATTACTGACCTCAAAACGCACATCATTGCCATTTTAAAATATGAGGGTATAACTAGGTTAATACACAAGTTTCATAGTATATCTGCGGTAAATTCCTGATTCTGAACGCCGAGCATAAATATGAGTATTCATGCATGAACTTGTGTTTACAACTACTTCAAAAGTTCTTGTCATTTTATGTGTGTGCATTTTTTTAAGATATGATTTTCAATTTTATTTTGACTTTTCACAGAGTTGGAATTGACCTTCCTAAAGTTGAAGTTCGGTATGAGCATTGGAATATTGAAGGAGAAGCGTATTTAGCAAGTGAAGCCTTGCCATCATTCATTAAATTCTACACCACCATCTTTGAGGTAGCATTACTCTTCAAATAAAAGTCACTAATTTATTAAAGTTTTGCTATACTTTGTTAATTTTGTGGCTCAAATCCTAATAATCTGTATATCTTTGAAGGATTTCTTGATCTTTCTCCACATTCTTAGTAGAAAGAAGCACTTGACAATCCTCAAGGATGTGAGTGGAATCATAAAGACTGGCAGGTGAGAATTCCAATTAATTTTTATTGTCTCTTAATTTACTTACGATTTCTTGAATTTATTGGTACTTAATTATCTAAAATTGTGCAGAATGACATTGCTCTTGGGTCCTCCAGCATCTGCAAAGGCCAAAGTTTTGTTGGCTTTGGCTGGAAGCTTCATTCTAGTCTCAAGTTGCATTATTATTATTATTATTTTACATTGTTTAAATTAAACACTAACTATCTCAAATGGGTTTGTCTTTTAGCACTATTTTCCATCTTTGGTTTTATCTCTAATTAGAGGAATCAAAATGTCTCATTGTAGGTTTCTGGTAGGGTGACATACAATGGGCTCAACATGGATGAGTTTGTGCCTGAGAGAACAGCTGCTTACATCAGTGAACACAATAATCATATAGGGAAAATGACTGTGAGGGAAACCTTGGCCTTCTCTGCTTGATGCCTGCAGGTTGGAACCCCGCAATGGTTGTTTTTTTTATTTTTCAACTATGAAATTCAGATTGTAGATTTTGATACGGTACAGGCATTAAAGGTCATTGGTTTTGGGAAATGCAGAACTGTTAACTGAGTTGGCCAGAAGAGAAAATGCAGCAGGTATTAAGCCTGATTCTGACATTGATGTCTATATGAAGGTGAGAAAACTAGAAGTTCGTTCAAACTTGTTTTACATTTAACCAACTTGATTCCCAAAAATTGAAAAATAGGAAAGAATAAAATTTAGTGAAAGATGGGGTTTTAATTTTGAGCCTCACCTCACTTTTGTTTTCCTATAGCTTAAAATCCTAGTATTTGACCTTTGATATTCAAACCTTTATGCCATTTTCTTGAATTGGATCAGTTTGAAGGAGGATATTCACCTTTTTGCCACTAAGAAATAGAATTAGATCATAATCTACTTTATGGAGATGGATTTGAACTCTTGGTGATTGAATATCTTGTGTTTGTCTGTCAATTCTCATCTCAGGCAATAGCAACTGAAGGCCAAGAAGCCAATGCCATCACTGATTATTATCTAAAGGTATTGTGATTATGAATAACTCAATAAACCAATTGTGAATTATTTTTGGGACTTGATAGCTGTGCAGATACCATGGTGGGAGCTGAAACGATCAGAGGTATAGGTGGAGGACAAAGGTAGCGTGTCACAACTGGTAAATGCATGACTCTATATATTCATTTCTATTGTTCCCAATGATAAAAATGCAATTATAACTTTCCATTCAAGCAAATGACAATTTTTATTTCGAATTATAGGTGAAATGATAGTTGGTCCAGCATTGGCACTATTTATGGATGAGATTTCCAGTGGGTTGGACAGCTCAACGACTTTCCAAATTGTTAATTGTCTCAAGCAAAATATTCACATCAATAGTGGAACTGCTGTGATATCTCTCCTACAGCCAGCACCAGAAACTTATGATTTATTTGATGATATCATCCTTCTATCTGATGGCCAGATTGTGTACCAGGGTCTCCGCGAACTGGAGCTAGAGTTTTTTGAATCCATGGGCTTTAAATGCCCCAAGAGGAAAGGCGTGGCTGACTTCTTGCAAGAAGTATGTGGTGATAGAGCTCTGTATCTGATCTTTCTTTCTCTTAGTATTACTTACAAATAATGCAGAAGCTTAAGACATTCTAAAACTAAGATGAGCCTCGTACATAGCTGTTTTTTTATTTAATCTTTATAAATATAATGTATCGGAGGTGACATCAAGGAAAGATCAAAAGCAGTATTGGATGCATAAAGAGAAGCCTTACAGGTTTGTGACAGTCCAGGAATTTGCTGAGGCATTCCAATCATTCCATGTGGGACAGAAAATTTCTGATGAGCTTCGGACTCCATTTGATAAGAGCAAGAGCCATCAAGCTGCTTTGACCACAGAAGTGTACGGCGTTGGCAAGAGGGAGCTGTTGAAATCATGCATCTCAAGAGAGCTCTTTGTTACGGGCCGCATGATTCCAGCCCAAAATGGCCCAAGAGAATGAGCCAAGATGTGCTAGCTTGGCTCGATTCTAGAACATTCTACAAAATTCCAGCAACTAGCACACTTGTATAGACTTCTCTAGATTTTGACACATGTACGATCTAGATTTTAACACATGTACATAGAATTCTCTAGGACTAGCCAAGCTTCCCTATAAATATGGGTGAGCTCTAAGCATTTAGATCACCCAAGCAAAGCATCAAACACTTGTAAGCTCTCTTGTAAGCTTTCTTTCGATTAATATAATTTCCGCATTTGGCTACATTGCTCGCTAGCTCTTCCTTCTCTTTAGCATTTCGGGAACCTCTTGGCTTAGCTATTGAGAAGCGCAAAGGCTTACTTAGCAACATCCCGACAAAGGTTGTCTAAGTGCCGCACGGGTTTGCTGCGCAAAACACCCATCCCGTGACAAGTGGTATCAGAGCTACGGTTGCACACACGCATTCTAGCAATGACCAACCTACCAACCTCAAGCGTGACACAAGAGGGTGTTGTTGGTGTGAGACCATCCCGAACCAAGCTCGGGCCGCGACGAAACACGCGGACAGTGCCAAGACTCAGTAATAAGTCCAAGGCCGCTTCCATCGATGCTTTGAGCCTCGTGATGGCTACGCCGAAACAACAATGTCCATTGCTCGAGACTCTCTCGAAACTTTGGAGGAAAGGGTGGATGGTCTCGAGGGCGAATACGCCGACTTCACAGCTGGCAACGAGCGCCCTCATGCAAGAGCAAGCCAACACCCTCCGAGGGAATTTCGTGCATTCCACGAAGAATTGCTGAAACTCCGCAGCTTGCAGTAAGACGAGTCGCACCGTCCGCATCGAAAGTAGAGGAAGTCCGCTCAGATTGGGCATGGCACAAGCGCACACTCTCCGCTAGCTCAACTTCTACAAGCACGAGTGATGCGCGGCGCATTGACGTGCCAAAGCCGGACACCTACGATGGCACACGCAATGCCACCATCGTAGACAACTTCTTGTTCGGGCTAGATCAGTACTTCGATGCCATGGGCGTACGAGAAGAGGCATCGAAAGTGGGCACTGCACCCACGTTCCTACGAGGCGCTGCACAACTTTGGTGGCGTCAGAAGCATGGTGAAATGGGCAAAGGCATCTGTGCCATCAACACATGGGCAGATTTCAAGCAAGAACTCCGAAAGTAATTTGCCTCAAGCAATGCAGAGAAAGAGGCGAGAGCAAGCCTACGTCGCCTCAAGCAAACGGGTAGCGTTCACGACTACATCAACGAGTTCACTACCCTAATGCTCGAGATCAGCGACATGTCCGACAAGGACTCCCTCTTTTACTTTCAAGATGGCCTCAAAGATTGGGCCAAAACGGAGCTCGACCGGCGTGGTGTCGAAACACTTGACGATGCTATTGCTACCGCGGAGTCGCTACATGAGTACTCCACCCAATCCAAGGAGAGAAGGCCTAGCCAAGGCAAAGATGGGGGAGAGAGTCGTAAAGACAAAGGCCACAATCGCAAGGATCGGGGCGTAAAAGCCTCCAAGCGGCAAGAGCGGGCAAGCAAAATCCAAGGCAAGAAGGAAGCTCCAAGCCCCGCAGCCCATGCTTCATTCTGCAATGGCCCTCATTGGGTACGCTGACCGTCCGGAGAAGAAGTCGCTGAATGCCCTCGCTGCCCAGCTCAAGGGCACCTCCACATCATTGACGGATGAACCCCGACCCAGCATGGGTTCTATCCAAAGACTCAGGCGCACTCGACGACTCACAAACCAGCACTCAAGAAATGACCGATGTATGTTAGCGCGAGGATAAACGGACACACCGTTCAGCGGCTTCGGATCACGGAGCCACACATAATTTCGTGATCCGAGGATGAGGCCAAGCGCCTAGGCCTTAGAACTACGAGACAAGGAGGCACAATGAAGGCGGTGAACTCACCCGCCAAGCCCATTGTGGGCACCGCACAAGGAGTTAATGTTGCACTTGGCACATGGAGCGGAAAGCTCAATTTCTCTATCGTGCCCATGGACGACTTCAAGATGGTCCTTGGCATGGAGTTCTTCGACTAAGTCCATGCCTTCCCTCTTCCAGCCACTAACTCCCTAAGCATCCTCGACGGAAGCAAGGTATGCATGGTCCCCACGGAGCGAGGAAAGTCCGAGGAGAAGACACTCTCCGCCATGCAATTCAAGAAGAGTTTCAAGAAGGACCCAAGCTTCTTGGTCTCCATCCGAGAGCTCAATGAGGGAGAAAGTCCAGCAAGTGCTCCAACCCAAGTCCCTTCATCGATACAAGCCGCCCTCGAGGAGTTCAAGGACGTGATGCCTCCTCGCCTCGAAGAATCTTCCACCTGGACGAGAGGTGGATCACCAAATCGAGTTGGAGCAAGGTTCAAAGCCTCCAGCTTTGGCGCCCTACCGCATGGCGCCTCCCGAGCTCGAAGAATCGCAAGGCAGCTCACTGATTTGTTGGATGCAGAGCTATGTGCGCCCATCCAAAGCCCCATTCGGTGCACCTGTCCTTTTCCAAAAGAAGAAGGATGCATCGTTGCGGATGTGCATCGACTATAGAGCGCTCAACAAGATCACTATCAAGAACAAATACCCAATACCCTTGATAGCGGATCTATTCGACCACCTTGGCGGTGCAAGGTACTTCACCAAACTTGACTTAGCGCTCCGGTACTACCAAGTGCGCATTGTCGAAGGAGATGAGTCTAAGACAGCATGCGTCACAAGGTACGGATCTTTCGAGTTCCTAGTTATGCCTTTTGGACTAACAAATGCACCGGCTACATTTTGTACACTCATGAACAAAGTGCTGCAACCCTTCCTCGACCGCTTCGTGGTCGTGTACTTGGACGACATAGTGGTGTACAGCACCACACTCGAGGAGCATGCTAAACATTTACAGTAAGTGTTCCAAGTACTTCGGGAAAACGAGCTCTACCTCAAGATGGAGAAATGTTCGTTTTCTCAAGAAGAGGTGGAGTTCCTCGGGCACAAAATTTCAGCCGGCAAGCTAATGATGGAGAACTCAAAGATCAAGGACATCCTCAATTGGGAGCCTCCCACAAAGGTACCCGAACTACGATCATTCCTTGGCTTGGTGAACTACTACCGCTGGTTCATTCAAGGCTACTCAGCCAAGGCGGCACCCTTGACGGATTTGCTCAAGAAGAATCGAACATGGCATTGGTCCGAGGATTGCCAACAAGCATTCGAGGGTTTGAAGCAAGCAATTTCGGAGGAACCCGTCCTAGTTCTTCCAGACCACACCAAGCCCTTCGAAGTGCAAACGGATGCCTCCGACTTCGCCATTGGCGGAGTCCTTATGCAAGAAGGCCACCCCATAGCGTTCGAGAGCCGAAAGCTTAATGACACGAAACGCCGCTACACCGTACAAGAGAAGGAGATGACAGCCATCATCCATTGCCTAAGAGTGTGGCGACATTACTTGCTTGGATCACACTTCACCATCATGACAGACAATGTAGCGACGAGCTACTTCCAAACACAAAAGAAGTTGAGCCCCAAGCAAGCAAGGTGGCAAGATTTTCTCGCGGAATTTGACTATAGGCTCGAGTACAAACCGGGCAAAGCCAACGTCGTTGCGGATGCACTTAGCCGCAAGGCGGAATTGGCCACTCTAAGCGCGAGCCAACCGAAGTCCGACCTTGTCTCACGCATCAAAAAAGGCCTCCAACAAGACCTATTGGCGAAGGACTTGCTGGAGAAAGTGCTTCAAGGGAAGACAAGGCATTTTTGGCAAGAAGAGGGCATCCTCCTCACCAAGGGAGATCGGCTGTTCGTGCCAAGGTGGGGAAATTTACGCAAGGAAGTCATCAAGGAGTGCCACGACTCCAAGTTGGCTGGTCACCCCGAATTGAGCGCACCACCGCACTCATCCAAGCCTCATATTTTTGGCCAAGCATGCGGACGACATCGAGGCATATATGCGGACTTGTCTTGTGTGCCAACAAGACAAGATTGATCATCAATTGCCGGCAGGATTGTTGGAGCCCCCGCCTCAAGCATCAAGGCCGTGGGAGAGCTTCTCGATAGACTTCATAACGACCTTACCGAAATCCGAAGGTCACGGCAAGATCATGGTCGCGGTAGACCGCCATGCAAGTACGCTACTTTCATTTGCCGCACCGACAGATTGCAAGGTAGATGAAGCAGCTCGCCTCTTCATCAAACACATCGTGAAGCATCGGGTGTTCCAGAAGCATCGTGAGCGATCGAGACCCACGCTTCAATCGGAAAATTTTGACCGAGCTCTTCAAGATGTCGGGGACCGACCTCAAGTTCTCAATAAGCTTTCATCCGCAGACGGATGGCCAAACCGAGCGCATCAATGGCCTCCTCGAGATGTACTTGAGGCATTACGTGAGCGCTTATCAGCGAGATCAGGCGAGTTGCTTGATGTCGCCCAATTTTCTTACAATCTCTAAAGGAGCGAGGCTACCAGCAAGAGTCCCTTCGAGATTATCACGTGATTCCAACCCATGACCCCCAACGCCATAGCCTCGACATATGGAGGAAAAAGCCCCGCGGCACACAAGCTCGCTCGCGAATAGCACGAAGAAGCAGACATCACGCGAGCATACCTCGACAAAGCCGCGAGGAAAATGAAAAAATGGGCTGATACGCGGAGACGGCACGTGGAATACAAGGAAGGAGATCGAGTTATGATCAAGCTCCTGCCCCAACAATTCAAGACACTTCGCAAAGTCCACAAGGGGTTAGTGAGACACTACGAAGGACCCTTCCGCATTGTACGACGTGTGGGCAACGTCTCGTATCACTTAGAGCTTCCACCAAGGCTCAAGATTCATCCGGTCTTCCATGTGAGTCTTCTCAAGCCATATCACGAAGACGTGGAAGAACCAACACGCAGAGAATCAAGGCGTGCCCCAACAGCCGTTGTCACCGCGTTCGACAAAGATATAGACTACATCTTTGCTGATCGCATCATTCGAAGGAGGGGCGTGCCACCATATTACGAGTACTTGGTGAAGTGGAAGAACCTCCCCGAGAGCGAAGCCACTTGGGAACGTGAAGGTGAATTGTGGCAGTTCGCGGAACACATCCAAAGGTACAAGTACGAGAGCGCGACGAGGACGCAGCGAGCTTAGGTGGGGGAGGATGTTACGGGTCGCATGATTCCAGCCCAAAATGGCCCAAGAGAATGAGCCAAGATGTGCTAGCTTGGCCCGATTCTAGAACATTCTACAAAATTCCAACAACTAGCACACTTGTATAGACTTCTCTAGATTTTGACACATGTACGATCTAGATTTTGACACATGTACGATCTAGATTTTGACACATGTACATAGAATTCTCTAGGACTAGCCAAGCTTCCCTATAAATATGGGTGAGCTCTAAGCATTTAGATCACCCAAGCAAAGTATCAAACACTTGTAAGCTCTCTTGTAAGCTTTCTTTCGATTAATACAATTTCCGCATTTGGCTACATTGCTCGCTAGCTCTTCCTTCTCTTTAGCATTTCGGGAACCTCTTGGCTTAGCTATTGAGAAGCGCAAAGGCTTACTTAGCAACATCCCGACAAAGGTTGTCTAAGTGCCGCACGGGTTTGCTGCGCAAAACACCCATCCCGTGACATTTTGCTGATGAAGAGGAACTCATTTGTATACATCTTCAAGCTTACCCAAGTGAGTATCAACTTAATTTTGAATTAATTTAGTTGTTTCTTTATGTGATTAAGATTTATTGATTATTTCTTTCTCCGTTATATTAGATTGCATCTGTCACATTGGTCTTTTTGACACTCTCTCCAGAACAAAGATGCGCAAAGATTCAGTAACTGATGATGGAATTTATGCTGGTTCCTTGTACTTTGCCACTGCAATGGTCATGATCAATGTACTCTGGCCTTCCATGGGCATTAGCACAAGTAATCATTTGTCACAATTCTATTTGAAATGTTATAAGAAATGTGTTTCATTACGAATTTTTAAGTTTTCTTTTATGCAGGCTATGATTGAGATTCCTTATGTATTTCTTCAGTTAGTAGTGTACTGTGTTATAGTCTGCTATGATGGGATATGACTGGACAGCCATGAAGTTCTCTTGGTATTTTTTCTTCATGTACATCACATTATTGTTCTTCACCTTCTGCGGCATGATGACTCTGGCTATAAAACCAAACTATCACATTGCTGCCATTGTTTGTACTTGATTTTATGGGATATGGTACCTCTTTTGCGGGTTTATAATCCCAAGACCTGTAAGTACTATTCTTCTATTTCTACTTCAGGTGCTAGATTCTCTGGTTACAGAATTCTGTTACTTCTTTCTTCATCTTTCAACTTTGTCAAACCACAGAGGATTCCTGTAGGGTGGAGATGGTACTGTTGGGCAAACCCTATAACTGGGACCTTGTATGGATTGATTGCTCACAGTTTAGGGATTATTCCTTCTGAAAATTGATTATTGTTGTATAAGATACAAGATGGAACTTGTTTTAAGTTTTGATATGTGAAACAGCTTATTATGCTTTTCTGCATATTATAAGATCTCTCTTTTTGTCTTCCTTTTTTTCTGGTCAATTTTCAGGCGCTAGCTATCTCATACTTTTAAAATATACATAATTGAAGATGTGAAGAAAAAACAAATGTGGAAAGGGAAAGAAATGAATATAATAATAGTGGGTCGGTAAAGAATAGCGAAAAGTCGCTACATTTAACTCAATTTATTGGAAGAGGTTGGGGCTGTAATTGATGAGATCACCATATTGCTTTTTGATCCAACTGTATTATTGCCTCAATTATTCATTCCTTTGATTAAAAAACATATTTTTGACAAAACAGTTAAAACATTAAAGTGCAAAATTGTTTCTGCATTTTCTCTCTCTCTCCTCCTCTCTCGTTCAACTTTGTCGCGAGGAAAGGTTATGATTTAATGATTAGGATGATGAATTTCTGCGTTTAGGAAGCATTCAAGTGGCACAAAGTGGGATGAGAAATTCCAAACGTAAGGTAGGTGCGACTACAGAAAGTTCAAACTTGTAATACACATTTAAAATGTGAGAATTAGGCTAATTGTCTGCAAAAGCACCTTCTGAATTTAAAAGGTTGGAAATTTTCAAATCAAGTGCTAAACGAATTAACTTACTTCAATTTACCTCCAACATTATGGCACTGCCATTTATTATTAAGAATACCAAAAAAATAAAAAAATAAAAATCTTCAAGACGTCCCCTCCTTATCTTAATCATTTAAATGGGAGCGTTGATATTATCAATAAGTCTATGGTTAAATTAATATTTTCAATAGGTTAGGAGTTAATGGGAAGGGAATGGGATCAACTCAAATTTACTCTTAAAAGTTCTATACGTGCCGATTATGAAGAAAACATGTATATTTTATTACAGAAAGCATATTTATTATCCATAAGCTGGAGCGTTTAAGTTTTCTTATAATTATGGGAGTAAGTACATGTTTAATATGATTTTTCAAATGGTTAAAAGTATTTATTTAATTCTCTAATATTTTTTTTAATTATTGTTGTTTAGTTGTATTCTGAGTAGAGTTTTTGAAAATTAAATAATTTATTTTATTTTTATTAGTAAAAGTTTAAATTTTACGTTTTTATGACTAAAGTTGAAAATTTTAAAAATATTAAATTATTTAAAATTTTTTTTCTTATGTCACAATTTTATTTGATTCTTTTGCATAATAAAATTTTAAAAAACTTACTTGATAAGTAGTTTTATAATTTTTAATAAAAATTCTCTTTGACAATCAAATAATTAAAATTTTTTAAAAAATTCTACTTGTAAAAGCTCTATTTAAATAAGTTTTACTTAAAAAATTATTTCAAACGGATTAAAAATAGAGGACAACAAATGCTTGTACCGCAACAAGATATCAAATTTCTTTTCCTCCATTTTCTTTTGACTTAAAACATGAAAATAAAGAAAATAAAATCGCTTGACTTTTTGAATGGATCTATTTTTCGTTTTCTTCCCTTCCCTTCCCACTAATTTTGAACGTGATTTTTATATTTGCAATTGTTTACCAGACCCACAATTTAAGAATTTCTTTGAATATTTTTCAAAGTGGATATTTTTATCTGTGAAAACATTAAACATTACACACACGACCGAGGGTTGACCAAATTAAAAAATATAGAGAAAGAATTAGAAAAGATCATCATTTTGATGCTGTGTCTATCAACTAAGGAGTTTTTTTTTTATCTGAAGTCTTAATTTATCTTAATTTAAGATATTTTAATTTATTTAATTTTGCATCTGAAGTTTTATTGTAAGACATTTTCATTTGAATAAAAAAAAATAAAATTTTTTTACTTTTATCTGAATGATAAAATGTCTGAAAAAAATTATTATTTATTTTCTATGTAACTATTAAATATTATATTATAATTTTACTTGATTAAAAAAGAAGTTTTGCTTTTAGCTTGATTAAAGAAAATAAAGGATTACATTTCAATATAATATTTTATCTAAGTTAAACCCACTCGAAAAAAGGGATTAATAATCCCAAGGTTTGAGGATAAAAATTGGGCTTTTTTTTTTAATCTATACAACTAAATATAATTTTTGACAAGATTAATAATTTTAGTCCTCTTCTCAAATAATAATAATAATTTTAGTCTTAAAAACTAGTCTTATCCTGCTTTTATCCTAACTACCAAGCATAGCCTTAGTCTATGTTTATTTAATGTATAAGTTGAACCTATTCATTGGTCACCACATGAAATTGAGTTTGCGAAGTTTCCAAATCTAAATTACAGTAAGACCTCGTTAATGCATACATCATAAGTTTCCAAATCTTTATTGCTTCTAGAATTTGAACGTTTGAATTCGAAAATAAGAAAATGTCTTTTTCACCTTTAAATTTTGATGTAATAATTTGTTTCATCTTTATTATAAAATAATAGATTATTTCATATTTTCATTCCTATTTTTAAAACAACAACCTAAAATAATCATTTGTTAATTTACCGTTAGTATAGTATATAATTATTGAGGGTAAAATAAGATTTTCAAATAAAGATATACTAATTATTTTTAAATAAAAATTTCAAACACAATTAAAAAAAAATATTTTTATTTCTGTATAAATTTAAAACTAACGATAACTTAACGACTTAACAATAATAACACTAAATAATATATAAAATATATATTTAGGACAAAATTAAAAAAAAAACATAGATTTCATAGGCACTAAAGTGATTTTTTATCATTTAACTTGTCTTTAACTTAACATGATTTGGATAAATAAGTAAATAATCAATCAATTATATTATTCTACCAATAGTAAATCTATACTTCTTCATTTACTTAAAAAATATATACAATAAATACATAAAAAGATATATTTTAAAAAATTACATAATAAAATATACTACATTAGAGTATGTGTTCTTTAATTTTTTTTTTTTTAGTTTATCATTGACCTTAATATGCACAATGATTCCTAATTGAAAAATTATTATTATTATTATTATTATTATTATTATTATTATTACTCAAAAATTTAGTTGACTTCATAAAAAAAAAATTAATGAACACTCATATGCGTATCTGTATGTTGCATGTTATTTAGTGTTATCTTTGTTTTATTAAGTTATCTTTGAATTTTAAATTTTTACTGAAAATTAGATGTTATTTAATTGTTTAAAATTTTTATTTTAAAATGGTTTGTATTTATTTAATTGAAAATCCTATATTTTCCCTCAACGAATTATAAAGAAAACTAACATTATATTTATAGAAGGGTATTTTAAGCTATTGTTTGAAAAATAGTAATAAAATAGACTATTGTTTAACAGACAATAATGAAATGGGCTATTGTATCAACTCTCAAGGATGAAAAGGATTATTTTCCTTCTAAAATTGCAAGAATTTGTTATTTAATTTATGTTTAATGGAGTTATTCATTTTTAATTGATTAGATTGGTAAAATACAATAATTTTTTAGTTGTTAATATATACACACACACATACAATCTATAAATTAATAATTATTTAATTTATTGATTAATTAATACCTCTTAAAACTAATGGGTTTTGTATAAACGAAGATTACACTAAAATATAAAAAATATATATATATTTCATTATATTAGAAACTGTGTTTTTTTGTTAGTTAAAGTATTAAAATTTATATGCTTGTTTTTTATTCGAACCATAAAGGGATGCACAAAATGAGGAAGGATGCAATTTTAGTGTTCAAATATACACACACATGCAATACAAATATTGTTCTATTTAGCAAAATACACATGCTTTCTTGAGTGCTCTTGGACCATTATTCTATTTTTATTAACTTTTTATCATGTGCATATTTTTAATTAAACATGATAGTATTCATAGATACGTGATAAAAGGTGAATGAAAAGAGTATAAATATTCTTGAATTATTCGAGACTTTCTTAATCATAATTTTAAAAGTGAAACTATTTAAACTATAAAAAAAATCTGTTTAATCCATACACATAATAACAAACTTTAAAAATTAAAATCTCATTTTATGAAGCTCTTATAATTTCTAAATTAACCATAATCAATTTTTCATTCTCTTACTTTTTATTTCCTTTCCAACCCAAGAAAATTTCTTGTGCAATAATCAAACCTTATACCACTTGTTATTCTATCCAACTCCGTGGTCAAAATTTTTTTTCATAGCAACGAGGCATCAAATTTGTCTTCCTTTTTTCAGTTGTTATTTTTTGTTGACTTTAATATTGAAAATAAAGAAAATAAAAACACTTGACTTTAGAATTGATTTTTTTTTTCTATTCTTTTGATTGACCACACACCTCCCTTGCATTGTCCAATGGTCCTAAAAGTTGTGATACTCTCATTTTCAATTTATAAAGAATAAAAAGACACATATACCCTTTAAAGTTTGAAAAAATAATTTTGTAGACTTTTAGTTTTTAACAAGGGTCACTAAGACCTATATTTAATCATAATACCCATTGGCTCTATAAATTCAAAATAATTAATTTTATAATATTAAAATATAATATTTTAAAATAAATATAATAAATAAAAATATAATGTTAAAATATATATAATAATATATACATTTTAAAAAATTTAACATTTACAATATATTGATATATTTTATTATATTAAAATTAATTTTTTAATAAATAGAAAAATAATATTAAAATAAATTATAAAATTTAAAATTTAAAATTTATTTTGAATATTTATATAAAATAATTATTTAACATGTGAGATTTATTGAATTAATTGTAAAATCTATTTAAACAAAAGATTTATTTAAAATTTTAATAAATATAAATATATTTTTAAATAAATATAATATTTACATTTTTTAAAATTATTTTTTATATTAAAAATATTTTAATATTATTTGTCTACTAGATCTATTTAATTATTTATATTATATTTGTATTTATTAAAAAAACTAAAACTAACTCTTTTTTTACTATATTTAAAAGATTTCATAGTTAAAAAGAGGTCATAATATCCCTCATTAAAATCTTGATAGTTTGTGTGAAGGAAAATTTTATAATGTTGTAATAAAATTACGGTATTAAACATAAATATTATAAATTACATAGAATTAATAAATATAAAGTAAAATCAGTAAATTCATATAAGGTTATTAATTATTTAAAAAATTAATAAATTTTTTACAAAATTTTGGTGAAAAATATTTTATTTATTTGAAAAAATATTTTCTTTAATTAAATAAAGAAAAAATTATTCATTAATTAAATAAAAAATTATCCTAAAAAAAGTGGAATAAGTTTTATTAAATTGATTGAACCATAACTTCTATAATTATTCTATGACTTTTGTATACTTTGTTTTTCTATTTTCTATAATAATATTTATTTATTACATAAGCTAATTAAGTGTAATTATTTATCTTGATGTGGATTAAGCAAAAAATTAAAAAAATATTCTTATATTATTAGACACATATATAATATATCAATAAAATTAAATCTCATTTTGACTCTTATGCATATTTCATATAGCTTCAAACTTTTTATTTACACTTAGAAATTATTTAAGATTATTGTTGAAAAAACGTAAAAAGATACAAAATAACTTCATCTTACAACAACTATGAAAGATATCAAAATTATTATTTTTTTTAAATATGATTTTGAGAATAAAATTCATTCTTAATAAAACATCACATGTATTACATAAATGCAAAACTAGCATTATTCAATTTAAATAAATAAATAAATATATTAGGTAATAAACATTATAATGAGTTTTTATTTTACAATTATGAACTTTTTTTTGTAGCAACTCTTATATTAATTAATTAATTTTAATTTTTGTTCATAAGTTTTAGACATAATCTACAAGAATTATATTTTATTTTGTACTTAATATTAATTTACTTGTTTTATGTTATATTTGTAAGTTTTCATTTTATTTACCAGTAATATATCAATTTACTTGTTTTACATTCTTTTTACAAGTCTTTTATTCTATTTCCAAAATTTATGTTTTATTTTATAGTTAGTGTTGATATGCTATTTTTATGTTATATTTACAAGTTTTTATTTTGTTTACCAATAATATATTAATTTATGAGTTTTACATTAATTTACTTGTTTTATATTCCATTTACAAGTCTTATATTTCATTTCTAAAATTTATGTTTTATTTTATACTTAATGTTGATTTACTAGTTTTATGTTATATTTATAATTTTTTATTTTATTTACTAGTAATACATTAATTTATTAATTTTATAGTAATTTACTTGTTTTACCTTCTATTTACAAATTTTTTGTTTTATTTCTAAAATTTGTGTTTTATTTTTCAGTTAATGTTGATTTACTAGTTTTAAGTTATATTTATAAGTTTTTGTTTTGTTTACTAGTAATACATCAATTTACTAATTTTATATTAATTTACTCATTTTACTTTTTATTTACAAGTCTTATGTTTAATTTCTAAAATTTATGTTTTATTTTACAGTTATTGTTAATTTACTAGTTTTATATTATATATGTAAATTTTTATTTTATTTACTAGTAATACATTAATTTATTAATTTTATAATAATTTACTTGTTTTGCTGTCTATTTACAAGTTTTTTACTTCATTTCTAAAATTTGTGTTTTAGTTTTCAGTTAATACTGATTTACTAGTTTTAAATTATATTTACAAGTGTTTATTTTGTTTACTAGTAATACATCAATTTACTTATTTTATATTAATTTAATTTATTTGTTTTATATTAATTTACTTGTTTTATCTTTTATTTACAAATCTTATTTTAATTTCTAAAATTTATTTTTTATTTTACACCTCATGGTGATTTATGAGTTTTATGTTATATTTATAAGTTTTTGTTTTATTTACTAATAATACATCAATTTACTAATTTTATATTAATTTACTCATTTTATCTTCTATTTTCATTTTATCTTCTATTTACAAATCTTATGTTTAATTTCTAAAATTTATATTTTATTTTACAATTAATGTTAATTTATAAGTTTTATATTTTATTTACATAATTTATATTAAATTACTATATTAATATCATAATTTTAGTCACGACATCATAGAATAACCATTGTTTGAATGTTTTCTCATACCTTAAGTTGTAGTTGTCTTTTTCTTCTCATAAAATCAACATTTTAAAATAATAATGTAATGAATTATAATATATTATTTTCCCATCAAAACGTATTTTACTATTGAAATTGATATTTTCTGAAATACTGATTTCAATAGTTTTAATTAATTAATTTGACTGGTCATCCTGAGATTCGAGAAGCTTTTGAAGCAATTTAATTTAATTGGTCCCGCAAATTTGAATTAGGAGTACGAGGCTTTGTCCACTTATCTACATTTTTTTCTTTTATATATTCTCAAGTAAAATATATATAAAAAATTATCTACTCCTTCCAAAATTTAAAAATAAATGAAAAAAAAGAACTGATATTCACTTCGGAAACACAAAAATCCATCAGAATAACGAATGAGAGTGAGAGAATTGGGTAATGTGATGATTAACAAGAAGCCTTTTAAATGAAATTTATTCGCTATTTTTCTGAATGCGGCGGCGGCGGAACGACGAGAGGTTTTTTTTTTTTTTTTCCTTAACTAATTAAATAATTAAAATGAAGAAGCTGCACAAAAGATTTGATGCATTTTTTAGTGCAATTTTATAGTAGGCAAGATGAACGGTCGTGATGGAAGGAACAAGCATGCGGACTTCCTGGGTACGTTGACTTCGTTCGTGGTTGATGCTGACGGTGAAGAGAAGCTCACGTTCACTGAGACGGAAAATTAATGCTTTGCTGCTGGTATATTACAATTCCCGTCTCTTTTAAATATATTAATATTAATTTTTAATTAGAAAAACGTGACCCTAATTATGTCCTTTTAACTTATGTTTAACGTTAAATTTTCTTTTTTCATAATTTAATAATATTAACGAACAAAATCTGGAAAGGCGTGAACTAATTAATTGATAGTGATTTTCAAAAAAAAAAAAATTAATAGGGGATCTTTTTACTCGAAGAGAGTCTTGCAATACCTTTTTACTAATTAAATTATTAAATTCTTGGTTGCCTCTACAATTAACTTAATAATATATATATATTTTTTGTTTTTAAGTAATTAATGCAGGAAAATGGGAATAAGAGAGAATTCGTCCATACGTCACTATACTATCCGTGACAGGCGATTGTGGTCCCCGCCTCCCATGTTGAGGGGTTAAAATTAAACTAAAGGATTAAAGTAGTCTTGATTTCAAAATTGGCGTGCTTTGACTTTCTAGACGTCAAGACTCTTAAGAGTTTTATTTTTTTGACTTTGTCAAGACTCAAGGGTTGATTGTCGCTTGTGCCCAGCAATTTGGCTTGTCAGTAATGTCCATGTACGTGACATTAGTGCCACCACTTGTGAAAGCCGTATTTTTCGTAGTAATTTCCTTTTTTTAATTGATAAAGACTTTTTTTAATAGTTCTTTTTTTATGAAGTATTAAGGAAACTTATTCACATAATGTTGTTACTATTAATAACAAAATTTATTATAAACTGATGCGCTCTATAACAAGACACGTAACGTTATTTGATAGGATTATGTGATTATCAGTTATTGAATTTTATCATTTCTTATTTAAGTGGTTAATTTACATGGATATGATAATAGTTGAGATACAAATTTTGTATTCTGATTTTATCCTCGTGTTGCTCATTCTTGGATAGTTGGATTGGACTAGTCCTAGCTAGTGATTGGTGAAAGTCTGTTGAGTAACCTTGTAATATTGTACAAAGTTTTGTTTACTTTTCTAGCAGCGTGGCAAGGACAAATCTTACACCAATCAATAAAATGAGTGTGTCATACCCCGTCAATTCGTGACAAGTTAAAACAGGTAACACAATGTGACTGGGTACCAGCTGCAAGGAAATTTCTAAAGAATTTTTTTTCAAAAGTCTATGGTCAAGAATCCATCTCCTTCCCCATCTGCCAGAGATCAGATAACAATGAATATAGACCCATCAGGGGGCTAGAGCCCGTCTAGCTCAAGAAAATTAAATTTTATAATTTTTTATTTAAGAGTAGAGTTTTCATATAGGTTAGAGAACTTATAAAATTCAATATTAAAAAAATAATTTATCATTTTAACTAGAGCTGAAAACTTATTTTTTAACATATATTTATTTTATTTAAAGCGAAATTCTTGATGTTTTATTATTTAGTACATTTTTTTTTCTTGATATACACAATCATTTAACATAAACTTATGCACTAAATTTAAATTTAGGTCGGCTAATAAAGATCCAAGCCTACCGCTGAAATATTGATATTTATAGTAGAAAAAATCTATTCCCGAATCATTTTATATTGCTACAACGACTTATTCAAAAAGGGTAGATAAGGAAAATGATTATTTTAGACGCCTGCGCCATGCCAGTCAATTTTTGCTGTTGCATGCAATATATAAATAAATGGTTAAGTGGGTCACCGATAGATCAAGTCATTGTAGGAGCGATTGCGCTGTCAAATTAACTAGACCCATTTCTCTGTACTTTGAACTTCTCATTGTTGATTTCAGCAATACAGAGAAAAAGAACTTCCGGGTTTTGGTTAGTTGGTTTCAGCAGCTCTGATCATCTTGAGTTGCCATGGAGGGCAGTCATGATATTTTCATGGCTAGTACTAGTTTGCGTAGGAGTACTTCTAGATGGAACACAAATTCTATCGGTGCATTTTCGAGGTCTTCAAGGGAAGAAGACGATGAGGAGGCTCTAAAATGGGCTGCTCTCGAGAAATTGCCTACTTATAATCGTTTGAGGAAAGGGATATTAACTACTTCACGAGGTGAAGCTAATGAAGTTGATGTTTATAATCTTGGACTGCAAGAAAGGCAGAGATTGATTGATAAATTGGTTAAAGTTACTGAAGTTGATAATGAGAGGTTCTTGTTGAAGCTCAAGAACCGTATTGATAGGTAAAACTTTCACTTCTTCAGCAGCTGTAATTGATATTCGTGTAACTGTTTCATGCAGTCAATGATGTTCTGTTTCTATCTTAAACAAACAGAGAAGTTACATAAACCATAAGCTGGGTATGCATGCATGAACAAACTTTGTGTTTACAACTGTTTGTGTTGTGATGAAATGTTTTCAACAGTTTGATTTCTCTCATCTTGGATTTTAAAGGAGCGATCTATAGTTTTATCTGCTAATCTTTTGGATAAAAAGTCGGTGCCAGAGCAGACCTCTTTCAAGTGTGTGTGTTAGTCAGAGTTCTTTTTTTAATGTGTATGAGTCCACCATTTTCAAGTGCGTGTTAGTCAGAGTTCTTTTTTTTATGTGTATGTTGTGTCCACCATTTTCAAGTGGGTGTTGTATCTTGGTCATGATTCTAATTTTTTTCTTTGATTTTTTGGCAGAGTTGGAATAGACCTTCCAAAAGTCGAAGTAAGATATGAACATCTGAATATTGAAGCAGAAGCATTTTTAGCCAGTAATGCCTTGCCATCATTCATCAAATTCTATACCAACATCTTTGTGGTACCAATCTTCAAATGCAAAAATTAATTTTTTTAAATCATCTTTTGTTAATTTCTCGGCTCAAATTTTAATAATCTGTATTTATTTGTAGAATTTCTTGAACTATCTCCACATTCTTCCGAGTAAAAAGAGACACTTGACAATCCTGAAGGACGTTAGTGGAATCGTAAAGCCGGGAAGGTGAGAATTAAATACCTATGGTTTCTTAGTTTACTTGTATTTCCTTGAATATGTTGGTAGTTATCATAAATTGTGCCCATCTCATTTCTTGCAGACTGACATTGCTTTTGGGTCCCCCAAGTTCTGGAAAGACCACACTATTGTTGGCTTTGGCCGGGAAGCTCGATCCTACTCTGAAGGTGATTATATAATTAAAAGCTCTAATTATTAGGAGGGGTTTGGCTTTTTCCTTTGCTTTTCGATCTTTGGCTTTCTTCCTAATTCGAGAATCAAAACATCTCTCTGTAGGTTTCTGGTAGGGTAACATACAATGGTCACGATATGGATGAATTTGTGCCTCAGAGAACAGCTGCTTATATCAGTCAACATGATAATCATATAGGTGAAATGACTGTGAGGGAAACTTTGGCCTTCTCTGCTAGATGCCAGGGGGTTGGAACCCGTTATGGTAGGTTTTGATATTTTCTTTTATTTTTTTCTTCCTTCAATTAAAGAGTTCAGATTAAAGGTCTGTGCCTTTGGGAAATGCAGAAATGTTAACTGAGTTGGCAAGAAGAGAGAAGGCAGCAGGTATTAAGCCTGATCCAGATATTGATGTCTACATGAAGGTGAGTGAGCTGAAGTTTGTTTAACATGTTTAGCATTTAACCAATTTGATTCCAGAAAGTTAAAAAAAAAAAAAATTGATGAGAAAAAAGAATAAAATTTGATGAGTTATGTGTTTAGTTTTAAGCCTGGCTTCAATCAAGTGCTCCTATGTCTCTCAATCCTAGTAGATGAACTTTGAGATTCAATTCTTTAAGTCATTTTGTTGAATTAGATCCATTTTAAGCTTGGCATTTTACCTTTCACCTTACTAGAAAATAGAATTAGATCGGAAACAACCTTATGGAAATGGATTTAAACTCTTGATGATTGAATTTCTTGTATTTCTGTGACAATTCTCATCTCAGGCAATAGCAACTGAAGGTCAAGAAGCCAACGTGATCACTGATTATTATCTAAAGGTAACATATTTATGAATCACTCTAAAATTGCGAATTATGATCAAGAACAAGTAACTAATGTCACTTGTTTGAATGCTTCTCTTTATGAATATATAGGTTCTTGGACTGGATGTTTGTGCAGATACCATGGTAGGCGATGAAATGATAAGAGGTATATCAGGAGGACAGAGGAAGCGTGTTACAACTGGTAAATACCAAACTCCATAAATTCATTTGGATTGCGCTCAGATAAAAAACAGTTCTCTTTTCATTCAAACACATGATAAATCGTAATTTAATTATAGGAGAAATGATGGTTGGACCAGCATTGGCACTATTTATGGATGAGATTTCTACTGGTTTGGACAGCTCGACAACTTTCCAAATTGTTAATTGTCTCAGGCAAAATATTCATATCAATAGTGGGACTGCTGTGATATCTCTCCTACAGCCAGCACCAGAAACTTATAATCTATTTGATGATATTATCCTTCTATCCGATGGCCAGATTGTATACCAGGGTCCCCGCGAACTGGTACTAGATTTTTTTGCATCCATGGGCTTTAAATGCCCCAAAAGGAAAGGAGTGGCTGACTTCTTGCAAGAAGTATGTGGTGATAGAGCTTTCTGTTAATAAATATTTATAGATAATACAGAAGCTTAGAACATTCTAAAACTAAGATGAGCTTCACGCTTAACTTTTTCTATTCAATCTTTACAAATAATTTGTTGCAGGTGACATCAAGGAAAGATCAAAGGCAGTATTGGGCATATAAAGAGAGGCCTTACAGGTTTGTTACAGTCCAGGAATTTGCTGAGGCATTCCAATCATTCCATGTGGGACAGAAAATTTCTGATGAGCTTCGGACTCCATTTGATAAGAGCAAGAGCCATCGAGCTGCTTTGACCACAGAAGTGTATGGTGTTGGCAAGAGAGAGTTGTTAAAAGCTAACATCTCAAGAGAACTTTTGCTGATGAAGAGGAACTCATTTGTCTACATCTTCAAGCTCACCCAAGTGAGTATCAACTTAGTTTTGAATTGTTTTAATTGTTGATTTATGTGATAACTATTTATTGATTAGTTTTTCCTCCTGCTTTTAGATTGCATTTGTTGCATTGGTCTACTTGACACTCTTCTTCAGAACAAAAATGGACAAAGATACAGTAGATGATGGTGGAATTTTTGCTGGTGCCACCTTCTTCGCCATTGTGATGGTCAATTTCAATGGATTTTCGGAGATTTCTATGACCATAGCAAAGCTTCCAGTCTTCTACAAGCAAAGAAACTTCCGATTCTTTCCTTCATGGGCTTATGCTATTCCCTCATGGATCCTAAAGATCCCTGTCTCATTCCTGGAGGTTGCTGTTTGGGTTTTCTTATCATATTATGTCATTGGGTATGATTCCAATGCTGGAAGGTAATCACAGAGAAAATAAACCAAATTTGCTAGAAATCAGTGAAGTTCTAGATCCATGATCTCTTTACCAAGGTAGTTTACGTGATGATTTTCATGTTGCAGGTTTTTTAAGCAGTACTTACTGCTCTTGGGTGTTAACCAGATGGCTTCTGCATTGTTCCGATTCATTGCAGCAACTGGCAGGAACATGGTTGTTGCTAACACATTTGGTTCATTTGCATTACTTGTACTTTTATCATTGGCTGGATTTATCCTTTCACGAGGTACGGTATATAAACAAGTAAACCAGATTAAATTAGCTTCCTTATCAAAATTTAACTTTAATGCTTCCATTTATTTTTTCATAATGCAGAGGACATCAAAAAATGGTGGAAATGGGCTTATTGGTGTTCTCCTTTGACATACGCACAGAATGCAATAGTGGCAAACGAATTTCTCGGGCATAGTTGGAAAAAGGTAATTCTTTGAATGATCTTTTTCCTTAATTGTGTATTTAGCTGTTAATAACATACTAATGTCGGTAACTTTTTCATATCACAGTTTATTCCAGGCTCAAATGAAACGCTTGGAGTGCAAGTTTTGAAGTCCCGTGGGTTCTTTGCACATGAATATTGGTATTGGCTTGGATTGGGTGCTTTGTTTGGCTTCGTACTACTTTTGAACCTCAGTTACACATTGGCTCTTACTTTTCTTGACCGTGGGTTACTCTTACCTTCTTCACTTTCTTAAATTACTTCTATAGCAGTGACTTTCTGTTCTAATTTTGTGCAAAAATTTTTCTGCAGCATTTGAGAAGCCCCGGGCTGTCATAATGGAAGAACCTGAAAATAATGAGCAAGATGATAGAATTGGAGGAAATGTTCAGTTATCAACCCTTGGAGGTAGTTCTAACCACAACACTCGCTCAGGTGATAAAACTATTTTGATATGTTTGAGAATAAATGAGATTTTTTGTAAATGCCTTCTGAAGCTAATAAATTATATTTAACTTGCAGAGAGTACAGATGACATTAGGGGACAACAGTCCTCTTCCCAATCCTTATCACTGGCAGAAGCAGAGGCCAGTCGTCCAAAGAAAAAAGGAATGGTTCTTCCTTTTGATCCTCATTCCCTGACCTTTGATGAGGTTGTATACTCTGTTGACATGCCACAGGTAAGACTAATTTGAAAACCATTTAGGATATTTAGAAATTTTGTTGATTTCTTGATTCAATACTATGTAGTCAAGCATGATGACCAAGTGGTTTGATTAACTTTGCAGGAAATGAAACTCCAAGGTGTTCTTGAAGACAAATTAGTTCTTTTGAATGGTGTGAGCGGTGCTTTCCGGCCAGGTGTTCTTACAGCTTTAATGGGTGTCAGTGGTGCTGGGAAAACCACTTTGATGGATGTCTTGGCTGGCAGGAAAACTGGTGGATATATTACCGGTAACATAACAATATCTGGTTACCCGAAGAAGCAAGAAACATTTGCTCGCATTTCAGGATACTGTGAGCAAAATGACATCCACTCCCCTTTTGTTACCGTATATGAGTCCTTGCTCTACTCAGCCTGGCTCCGTTTATCACCTGAAGTTGATTCTGAAACCAGAAAGGTAGGTACTAAATCACCTAGAGTGTTATGTCATTGAGGGCTTAAACTAGTTAAATCGAGTCAATGGGCATGGAAACAGTTAGATTCCGTAAATACATTATTGGACATAAGTCATACTGATTTAGAGTTTTACCCTTGATTTACAGATGTTTATTGAGGAAGTAATGGAGCTTGTGGAGCTGAATCCGTTGAGACAATCACTGGTTGGTTTGCCTGGTGAAAGTGGTCTTTCAACAGAGCAGCGTAAGAGGCTTACCATTGCGGTTGAGCTTGTGGCTAACCCATCCATCATATTTATGGATGAGCCAACCTCAGGACTAGATGCAAGGGCAGCTGCAATTGTTATGAGAACTGTTAGAAACACGGTGGACACTGGAAGGACGGTTGTGTGCACCATTCATCAACCAAGCATTGACATATTTGAGGCTTTTGATGAGGTAAGAAATGTTAATTCTAGATCAAAGGAGCTTGAAGCTTTTTCCCTTTTTACTTCCCTTTGTCTTTTCTTTTCCTTCCATTCATTATTATTGTTCAAAAATATGTTGCAGCTATTCCTAATGAAGCGCGGGGGACAGGAAATTTATGTCGGGCCATTGGGTCGTCATTCTTGCCATCTTATCAGCTATTTCGAAGTATGACCTAACGAACATTCTCATAGTACAATTGAAATCTAACTTGAAACAACATTACAAGTGATTTGTTTATTTTGTAATATGGAAATAGCCCATGAAAGTACATTTGTTTTTCTAGGCAATTCCCGGAGTCGAAAAGATTAAAGATGGTTACAATCCTGCAACTTGGATGTTGGAAGTTTCAGCTGCTTCGCAAGAATTGGCTTTGGGGATTGATTTTACTGAACATTACAAGCGCTCAGATTTATACAGGTATGTTTATCACGTACTACTAGTTTGCATAACCAAAATCCATTCAACAGTTTTCCAGTGCATTTGTTTATCTATAAATTAATGCCAATGTATGCCATGTGTATCAGGAGAAACAAAGCACTCATTGAAGATTTAAGCAGGCCTGCTCCTGGTTCAAAGGACCTCTATTTTCCTTCTCAGTTTTCGCAGTCATCTTTGACCCAATTTATCGCTTGCTTATGGAAACAACACTGGTCATACTGGCGAAATCCACCATACACTGCTGTTAGATTTTTCTTCACGACCTTCATAGCATTGTTGTTTGGCTCGTTGTTTTGGGACTTGGGCGGTAGAACGTGAGTTACAGCCAGTTGCTGGAGCACTTTTGTATTTAAATGCAATTCAAAGTCTCTTATTGTTTCATCATCCTTTTAAGCTTTATTTTGACTTTTTAATTTTCAGGAAAAGGAGCCAAGATCTGTTAAATGCAATGGGTTCCATGTTTACAGCAATTCTCTTCCTTGGTGTTCAGTATTGTTCATCAGTGCAGCCAATAGTATCAGTTGAAAGGACAGTCTTTTACAGGGAAAAAGCCGCTGGCATGTATGCAGGCATACCATGGGCATTAGCACAAGTAATTGTTTGACACATTTCATATATTTGAATTGTCAAATAACCGTGTTTGATTACTGATTTTTAATTTTCTTTCATTCAGGTTGCGATTGAGATTCCTTATATATTAGTTCAGTCAGTAGTATATGGTGCTATAGTCTATGCTATGATTGGATTTGAATGGACAGTCGCCAAATTCTGTTGGTATATATTCTTCATGTACTTCACATTATTGTTCTTCACCTTCTATGGCATGATGGCTGTGGCTATGACACCAAACCACCACATTGCTGCCATTGTTTCAACTTTATTTTATGGATTGTGGAATCTCTTCTCCGGGTTTATTATCCCAAGACCTGTAAGTCTGGTCTTCCCATTTCCATTTTTGATGCTTGATTTTCTACCTTACATAATTTTTGTTACTAACTCTTTCCTCATCTTTCAACTCCTCAAAAAACAGAGGATTCCAATATGGTGGAGATGGTATTATTGGGCCGACCCCATAGCTTGGACCTTGTATGGACTGGTTGCTTCACAGTTTGGAGACATGGACGACGAAAGAATGGAAAGTGGTGTAACAGTGAAAAAGTATCTTAAAGATTATTTTGGTTTCAAACATGATTTTCTGGGAGTAGTTGCAGCTGTTCTAGTTGTCTTTGCAGTGCTCTTTGGATTTCTGTTCGCCCTAGGAATTAAGATTTTTAATTTCCAGAGGCGGTAGGAATTCCGGTAAGTACTGCTGTTGAACATGCAATGCACAAGAGATATGGGGTTGCTGATGCTTCGGCTAAGCTAACCTTTTTATGCAATGTCCTGTCAGCGTATTGTTTATTTTGGTTTTGCATTTTCATTGTTGGCATTGCTGTTGTTTGTCATTGTATACAAGACATATTTTCTGTCTAAATTTTGTAAGAAGGAATGATTATGAATCTTAGTTCCTGGAAATATTTCATTGATAGGTGAAGAGTTCACAATGAGTGAATTCTTTTATACAAGAGATGGAGCAATCACCAAGCATATGTAATTGATGTTATCTGGCCATAGGATTTGTTGGCCCTAAAATGTTCTGTCCAGATTTCTCAATGTGGTGTGTAATATGTATCTGTGCAGACAAATTTTGGTAAAGTTCACGTCTTTCTTCAATGATAAGTTCACTCAGCCTTGCTCTGCAAGTCTCTTGAAGGAGAGAGTGGCGAAATCACAGTACTGGGCTTGTTTTCTCTGATTTCTGTGCTCTCGGTTGAGCTGTTGGGCTAACTGGTCCATAGAGCTAATTTCTTCAGTACAATCGCACGTGTTGAGGAAGAAGCGTGTGAAGATCATGAAGATCTTTGCAAAAATAAATAAATTCAAAAATTAAAAAAAAATCAATGTTTTGAGCATTTTCAACAAAACCTACATTGAAATTTTAGAAAACCATCCTTTAATGGACATAATTTTTGTAATATTATTAGTAGCATTACTATGATTAGGAAGAAAGGTGGGTAAAGTTCAAATGATAAGGGTGAAATGGTGGTTTTAATTTGAGATAGGTTCCTAATATATATATATATATATATATATATATATATATATATATTTTTTTAATTAAATCATGCTATTTTACATTAAAAAATTATTGTATTACATCTTTTGACAACTACCAATCTATTTTTTAAAATATATATTCCTTTATAAAACCTTCACCAGACAAGCTTCAACAAAATTAGTCCCAATTATAAAATAAAATATTAAAACTAAAGCATCTACAAAGTGGATAATAATAATAATAATAATAATGCCAATATGATATCATGGACAAAATAATAATAATATGACAAATGTTTGGGAAATAAAGATAATTATGCTCGAGATTAATTCAACCAAAAGTAAAAACTCATATTCTGCTCGGACCTAGGTTAAGGAAGAGTAGGAACATCACTGCCTGCCAAGCGAGCTCTCGTCATGTTATAGCCAGCGCCAAGAGCAAGAATAAACCAGTCATCGAGCAGACTTGAGTGGTATAGCCTGAGCCCACAATAAGAACCGGTTAGACGACTTTCTCTGAAAATGAGGCTGTAACTCCCACGCATGATCAATTCTCATCGTGATGGCCAAACAGCCGTCCCATAATAGACGAGAATTAGGGAAGTTGAGACGTGCGCTACAAAAATAACGGCGAGGAATAGAAAACCCAGATAAATATTTTAGAAAAACGGAAAAAACGGGTTGGATTTTTCGACAAAAAAGAATTAGAAAAAGAGAGAGAACAAATAGCAAAAAACCAGGGTGTTAGCCTCTATTGTGTTTTTTTTTTTCCCTTCTTTCTTTCTTTAAAGAGAATTTTCGAAGAGTTAGCCCAATTACTGACTTGAGCGTCAGACGGTGTTCGCCGGAAAAATACTTGGCGATATTTGATATTTTTCTATAAACACAGGCTAGAGGACATCCTCCACTTCCGTGATTAAAGAGATTCGAGTGTCAGTTGGAGAACCTACTCGAGATATAAGCGACCGAAAATTAACATCAACAACTAATATGATGTAAACTTTGTTTTTATTATCTAAAATGCTATTGTTCAAACTTTTAGTAACTAATTAATATGACAACTTCTTTAATTTTATTAATACATAGGGATATCATATGACTATGCCATTAATCATTATACAAATCGTACATGTTAAATTGTTATATATGGATAAAATTTTAAATTAATTTTTAACCCTTTACTGTGCTAAATTCGAATTAGCGTAATTAGTTAAATATTTAAATTGTTTGAAACACTTAACCATGGGCAAAAGCCAGTGTGTTGCACAAGAAAAAAAAAAAACAACAAAAATTATAATGCTACGGGAAAAAGAAAAAAACTGAATTTCAAATCATTGTTCAGCAGTGGAAACTGTTAAAACGTCCGTTTCTGAAGTTAATTTAATAAAAATTATCATGCGAGCTTAATTCCGCCAAAGTCAATGTAAGCTTACTTTTTCTCTCTACCGGATATTGAAAAAAATAAAAAACCGACCTCGGTTCATTAGCATTAAGCAAAAGTTAAAATTTTGTCCGGTTCATTAACTAGAAAATGAAGAAGTACAATTTCCCATTCATAGCTTTAGAGATTTACTACTTATAATTTTAGAATAATTTGTTACTTTTTCTTTATCAAAATTTTCACAGAAAAATTCTTCCAAATCATAAAATAATTATTGCTGTTTAAAATTTTGACTCCAACGAATTAAACAACATTAAGTTGCTCACTCTCTCTTTCGAAGAAGTTTAATATAATCATAACATGTAATAACATAAACACTTAATCAAAATGATCTTTTATGAGACAAAAACTAAAATAAAATATTCTAAAAATATTTTAAACTATAGTTTCATTTACCGTGATAGTCTATGGTCAAAAGTATGATATATCATTTGTATAACCTATTTTAATTTAGATTTATACATGAGAAATATAAGGTGGTATTTGCCTATTTGTTTGAAGGGGAGAATGGACAATAAATGGAGACATAAAATCAGAGGAGAAGAGAGTGAAATTCAATACTATTGATTGATTTGTACATGGAATTCTAGTCGGAAAATTAACTATATGTTTATTTTCATTGGGCCAAAATGCCCTTATAATTATTTTCTAAAAATTTGAACTTTTTTAATTTCAATTTGTTTTAGTGTATATTAAAACACTTTAATTTTTAATTACAAACATTAGAAATTCGACATTAAGTAGCCAACCAAAAAATAAAAATAAATTGCCTGAAGAGCACTCGGCCGGGTCCTTGGAAGCATAAACTAAAATTATATATAATGCTTAGATAACAATTAAACTAACTAATACAAAAACTTTAGTAAGGTTTTTTACGGTTCATACAAATATGGGTTATGCCTACATATTTTTCAACTGGCCTCCATATATAGATCAATCATTTATAACCCTCCACATCAGCATTAATGCTAAAGAAACTGAATGATGGCAGTCGAAAAAATGATGACAAAATGAACTGTAAAATTTGTAGTATTACAGTATTAATTGAATATTTTGTTCTTTACCTTCAAGTACGCATATTTTTACAATTAATTCTACCTTCATTTCATTAAATTTTTCTATTTAAATATCAGTGCTCAACGATTATTGCTGCATGGGCTGTCATGTCACGAAGCATATTTCAACCAAAACAAAAATTGTTATACACTGCAATCAATACAGTACAAGCGTGACAGAAAATTATTAAAAAGATAGGTCTTCAAATTATTAAAATTATCACCATTGGATCCAAAACCTTGTTCAATACAGTAATCGAAGAAGTGGAGACTGCAAGACGACGACAGCAGAATTGCCAGAAAACAAGCAGGAATATGCCCCACTCGATCATTTTAAACAAATTTGTTAATCGATGCTGGACGTCACTAACAATTTTTATTCTAGTAATCAAAAAAGAAAAAAATAAAAAACCGTAAGCATTTGTATTAAAAAAAAATGATCAAACGTTTGAGATGATTTTATATGAAAAAATATAATAGCTGCATGCCGGCAGTGACTAGACAGTTATTGGTGGCATATACGAATACGTTAAAAAGATTCGTCAAAGGAAAAGACATTGTTATATATAGTTATGTATAATTCAAACCCAATTAATGACCACTTTTGTGTGCTTAAATATCTCATTAACTCTTGATCTCCGGAACAAATTAATAAAGTAAGAAAAAAGCGCTTCTGGGTTATCATCTTGATTGAGTTGTGATGGAGGGTGCAGGAGGTCGTGATATGATTTACATGGCCAGCAATAGCTTACGTAGAAGTGCTTCTAGATGGAGAAGCAATTCTTCTGGTGCTTTTTCAATGTCTTCATCACGAGAAGAAGATGATGAGGGAGCTCTAATATGGGCTGCTCTTGAGAAGCTGCCCACCTATAATCGTTTGAGGAAAGGGATATTAACGACTTCTAGAGGTGAAGCTAGTGAAATTGATGTTAACAATCTTGGACTGCAAGAAAGGCAAAGGTTGGTTGATAAATTGGTGAAAGTCGCTGAAGTTGATAATGAGCAGTTCTTGTTGAAACTCAAGAACCGTATTGATGGGTAAGATTTCTCTTTTTTCTGAAGCTGCAATTGATAATATTCAGTTGACTATTTAATTTCCTTTAGTCAAAGGATAAAAACTTATGTAGCGCGGATGTACCACCTCATTATGTTTAAGAAGTGCATCCAACTAATTAGAATGTATCATTTTGATGAATATATTGCGGTTTGTACTCATAAAATTTTTATTTTTAATTATTATGTGATCCTATAGCATTAAAAGTGATAGATAGGTCAAATTTCAATTTTTTTTCTTGAAGTTGCAATTGATGCTAAAAATATTTTATGTAAAATGGATATACAACCTCACCATATTAAGATGAAGCATCCGATCCATTAGAATAAGTTATTTTAATAGGCATAATTAAAAAATTTATGATTCTCAAATTTTAATAAAATATGAAAAGACTAAAATATCCTCACTAAACATAAATTATAAATAAGGACCTTAATATTTTAATCTATTTACCCACTTATCAAAATTTTGTAATTTAATTTTTTTTTTGTCAAGGTAGCATCATTGAATTTTTATTTTAAATTCTGTGTATCCATAATAACATCATAAAAGTGATGATATTTCATATATGATTATTGGCAGTTACTAAGTTACATTATATGAAATTTATGTCTCTTATAAAAATTATGTAAAAAATTATAACATGTGTAAAATTTACATATATTTTTATAAAGATTATAAATTACATTCTATGTAATTTAGCAAGACCCATGATTACTTTATGCCGTCAACGGTTTTTTCTCCCACCTAAAACAAATAAGTTTTTTTTTTTTTTTTTTACATTAATTACTTTCTACCATCATTTTAATTAGAAATCTATCAAAAAATTTTAATATTCGAAATCAACTCTGTAGTTGCACAATCAAGATATTAATTCAAATCTGAATCAACCTGAATCAGTTAATTAAATAAAATTTAAAAAAACAAAAATTGTGCATGCAGGCATGACTTTCTGTTTACAATTGTTGGGCTATCACTTAATATTGGATCTTAGAGAACTAAGTATATAAGGTTGGACCCAACATGGAAAAGTACAATATTTATTGATAATTATTTTTGTTTGATTTTTGCATGTCTAAGGTGTAGTCAAGTTATGAAACGTTTTTAAGTGTGTCATGTGTGTGATAAGTAGTGATTTTAATCTTCTTTTGATTTGTCTCAGAGTTGGAATTGACCTTCCCAAAGTTGAAGTTCGATATGAGCATTTGAATATTGAAGGAGAAGCGTATTTAGCAAGTAAAGCCTTGCCATCATTCATTAAATTCTATACCACCATCTTTGAGGTAGCATTACTCTTCAAATAATAGTCATTAATTTATTAATGTTTCATTATATTTTGTTAATTTCGTGGCTCAAATCCTAATAATCTGAATATCTTTGAAGGATTTCTTGAACTATCTCCACATTCTTCCGAGTAGAAAGAAGCATTTGACAATCCTCAAGGATGTGAGTGGAATCATAAAGCCTGGCAGGTGAGAATTCAAATTAATTCCTACTGTTTCTTAATTTACTTGTGATTTCTTGAATTTATGGGTACTTAATTATCTAAAATTGTGCAGAATGACATTGCTTTTGGGTCCTCCAGCATCTGGAAAGACCACACTTTTGTTGGCTTTGGCTGGGAAGCTTGATTCTAATCTCAAGGTGCATTTTTTTTTTTTTTTTAAATTGTTTAAATTAAGCTCTAACCATCTCAAATGGGTTTGGCTTTTAGCACTGTTTTTCCATCTTTGGTTTTATCTCTAATTAGAGGAATCAAATGTCTCATTGTAGGTTTCTGGTAGGGTGACATACAATGGGCACGACATGGATGAGTTTGTGCCCGAGAGAACAGCTGCTTACATCAGTGAACACGATAATCATATAGGCGAAATGACTGTGAGGGAAACCTTGGCCTTCTCTGCTAGATGCCAGGGGGTTGGAACCCGCTATGGTAGTTTTTTTTTTCTTTTTTCAACTATGAAATTGTTTTTGATATGGTACAAGCATTAAAGGTCATTGCTTTTGGGAAATGCAGAACTGTTATCTGAGTTGGCCAGAAGAGAGAATGCAGCAGGTATTAAGCCTGATCCTGACATTGATGTCTACATGAAGGTGAGAAAAGTAGAAGTTCGTTCAAACTTGTTTTACATTTAACCAACTTGATTCCCAAATAATGAAAAATAGGAAATCATAAAATATTAAGAGAATAAAATTTAGTGAAAGATGGGTTTTTACATTTTCCTATGGCATAAAATCCTAGTATTTGCCCTTTGATAGTCAAACCTTTATGCCATTTTCTTGAATTGGATCAGTTTGAAGCAGGGTATTTTACCATTTTGCCACTAAGAAATAGAATTAGATCATAATCAACTTTATGGAGACGGATTTGAACTCTTGTTGATTGAGTATCTTGTGTTTCTCCGTCGATTCTCTTGTCTCAGGCAATAGCTACTGAAGGCCAAGAAGCCAATGTCATCACCGATTATTATCTGAAGGTATCGTGGGATTATGAATAACTCAATAAACCAATCGTATTTTTCTCAAGCATAAGTAACTAATGTTGCTTGTTTGAATGATTTTCAAAGTAAATATATAGGTTTTGGGACTTGATAGCTGTGCAGATACCATGGTAGGAGATGAAATGATAAGAGGTATATCTGGAGGACAAAGGAAGCGTGTCACAACTGGTAAATGCATGACCATAAATTCATCTCTATTGTTTGCAGCGATAAAAATGCAATTATAACTTTCCATTCAAACAAATGCAATTTTTATTTCGAATTATAGGTGAAATGATGGTTGGTCCAGCGTTGGCACTATTTATGGATGAGATTTCCACTGGTTTGGACAGCTCAACGACTTTCCAAATTGTTAATTGTCTCAAGCAAAATATTCACATCAATAGTGGAACTGCTGTGATATCTCTCCTACAGCCAGCACCAGAAACTTATGATTTATTTGATGATATCATCCTTCTATCTGATGGCCAGATTGTGTACCAGGGTCCCCGCGAACTGGTGCTAGAGTTTTTTGAATCCATGGGCTTTAAATGCCCCAAGAGGAAAGGCGTGGCTGACTTCTTGCAAGAAGTATGTGGTGATAGAGCTCTGTATCTGATCTTTCTTTTTCTTAGTATTATTTATAAATAATACAGAAGCTTAAGACATTCTAAAACTAAGATGAGCCTCGTACATAGCTTTTTTTCTAATTCAATGTTTATAAATATAATGCATTGCAGGTGACATCAAGGAAAGATCAAAAGCAATATTGGATGCATAAAGAGAAGCCTTACAGGTTTGTGACAGTCCAGGAATTTGCTGAGGCATTCCAATCATTCCATGTGGGACTGAAAATTTCTGATGAGCTTCGGACTCCATTTGATAAGAGCAAGAGCCATCGAGCTGCTTTGACCACAGAAGTGTACGGTGTTGGCAAGTGGGAGTTGTTGAAATCTTGCATCTCAAGAGAGCTTTTGCTGATGAAGAGGAACTCATTTGTCTATATCTTCAAGCTTACCCAAGTGAGTATCAACTTAATTTTAATTAATTTAATCGTATCATTTTGTGATCGAAATTTATTGATTATTTCGTTCCCCCTGATATTAGATTGCATCTGTCGCATTGGCCTTTATGACACTCTTCTTCAGAACAAAGATGCACAAAGATTCAGTAACTGATGGCGGAATTTATGCTGGTGCCTTGTTCTTTGCTACTGCAATGGTCATGTTCAATGGATTTTCGGAGATTTCTATGACCATTGCCAAGCTTCCTGTTTTCTATAAGCAAAGAGATTTCCGTTTTTTTCCTCCATGGGCTTATGCTATTCCCTCATGGATCCTCAAGATCCCTATCTCGTTCCTGGAAGTTGCTGTTTGGGTATTCTTAACTTATTATGTAATTGGGTGTGATCCCAATGCTGGAAGGTAAACAGATAGAGAAGTATCCTAATTGGCTAGTAAAAATGGCGTTTTCATTACATGATATCTTTATCCAACAAGTTGATGTGATGATTTTCTTGTTGCAGGTTTTTTAAGCAGTACTTGTTGCTCCTGGCAGTTAACCAGATGGCGTCTGCATTGTTCCGATTAATTGCAGCAACAGGCAGGAGCATGGTTGTTGCTAACACATTTGGTACATTTGCATTAGTGGTGCTTTTCACATTGGGGGGGTTTGTCCTTTCACGAGGTAAAGAAAATATAAAAGAAAATGAGATCAAATTAGCTTCTTTTTCAAAACTGAACAAAAATATTTCCGTTTCTTTGTTTCATAATGCAGAGGACATAAAAAAATGGTGGAAATGGGCTTACTGGTGCTCTCCCATGTCATATGCACAGAATGCAATAGTGGTAAATGAATTTCTTGGGTACAGTTGGGAAAAGGTATTTCTTTGAAGGAGCCTCGCCCATGATTGAGTAATTGCCTACTAGTAACATCTGATGTCTGTAATTTTTTCATGTCATAGTTTACTCTAAACTCATCTGAATCACTTGGAGTCCAAGTTTTGAAGAATCGTGGTTTCTTCACTCATGCATATTGGTATTGGCTTGGATTGGGGGCATTGTTTGGTTTTATACTACTGTTCAACCTCGGTTTTACTATGGCTATTACTTTTCTTAACCGTATGCATCTTTACCTCTTCACTTAATTACTTCCAAAGCAGTGAGTTTAAGTTCTAATTTTGTGCAAAAAAAATATTTACAGAATTAGAGAAGCCTAAAGCTGTAATAACAGAGGAATCTGAAGGTAATGAGGAAGATAACAGAATTGGAGGAACTGTTCAGTTAGCCACCTGTGGAGGTTGTTATGTTCATTTATTAAACCATTTCTTTTTAGAAAGAATGAGATATTTTTAACTGCCATCTTATGCCAATAAATCATTTTAAGCATGCAGAGCATGGAGAAAACATTAGCTGGAGAAACTACTCTTCTAAGTCCTTAAGTGTGACAGAAGCACAGGCCAGTCATCCAAAGAAAAGAGGAATGATTCTTCCTTTCGAACCTCATACCCTTACCTTTGATGAGGTTGTATACTCTGTTGACATGCCACAGGTAATATTAATTTTATACTAGTTGGGCAATATTTAGAAAGTTCGATGATATCTTGATTCATTACGATGTAGTCCAGGCATGATGACTAATTGGTTCGATTTTACCTTGCAGGAAATGAAACTTCAAGGTGTTCTTCAAAACAAATTAGTGCTTCTGAATGGTTTGAGCGGTGCTTTTCGGCCAGGTGTTCTAACAGCTTTAATGGGAGTCAGTGGTGCTGGTAAAACCACTTTGATGGATGTGTTGGCCGGCAGGAAAACGGGTGGATATATTACTGGGAACGTAACAATATCTGGTTACCCGAAGAAACAAGAGACTTTTGCTCGCATTTCAGGATATTGTGAGCAAAATGACATCCACTCTCCTTTTGTTACTGTGTATGAGTCCTTGCTCTATTCGGCCTGGCTCCGTTTACCACCTGAAGTTGATTCTGAAACCAGAAAGGTTCGTACTGAAATCACCTGGACTGTTGCTTCATTATGAGCTAAAACATGTTAAACTGAGTCAACAAGAGAGCAGATGAGGTTTGATTCAATAAATACATTCTTGGATATGGTCATACCAATTTTTAGTTTTACTCTTGATTTACAGATGTTTATTGAGGAAGTCATGGAGCTTGTGGAGCTGAAACCACTGATACAATCACTGGTTGGTTTGCCTGGTGTAAGTGGTTTGTCAACAGAGCAGCGTAAGAGGCTTACCATTGCGGTTGAGCTTGTGGCTAACCCATCCATCATATTTATGGACGAGCCAACCTCAGGGCTAGATGCAAGGGCTGCTGCAATTGTTATGAGAACTGTTAGAAACACGGTGGACACAGGAAGGACAGTAGTGTGCACCATTCATCAACCAGGCATTGACATAGTTGATGCTTTTGATGAGGTAAGATATATTAATTCTTGATCAAGATAACATAAAGTTCTTTTTTTCCCTTTTTCTATGGATTAAAATTGTTCAGCAATGCATTGCAGTTATTCCTAATGAAGCGAGGGGGACAAGAAATTTATGTTGGGCCATTGGGTTGCCATTCTTGCCAACTCATCAACTATTTTGAAGTATGTACTGATGCACGGTATCATATTACAATGGAAATCTGACTTGAATATTGTTTTGAATTGACTTGCATAATTTAAATCCTGAAACTATCTGATGCATGTTTATTTGTTTTTATAAGGCTATTCCTGGAGTCGAGAAAATTAAAGATGGTTACAATCCGGCAACTTGGATGATGGAAGTAACTGCTTCATCCCAAGAAATAGCTTTGGGAGTTGATTTTAGTGATATTTTCAGATGCTCAGAATTATACAGGTACGTTCAGGAAGTGCTAATACCATTGACTGCAATCCATTCACCGCCGTGCCAATGCATTTGTTTAGTTCAAAATTTTGAACTGACAATGTGTTTCAGGAGAAACAAAGCACTTGTTGAAGATTTAAGCAAGCCTACTCCAGGTTCAAAGGACCTCTATTTTCCTACCCAGTACTCTCAGTCAGCTTTCACTCAATTCATGGCTTGCTTATGGAAACAACACTGGTCATACTGGCGATATCCACAATACACTGCTGTTAGATTCTTTTTTACAACCTCTATAGCAGTGTTGCTTGGGTCATTGTTTTGGGACATCGGCTCTAAAACGTTAGTTACAACCTTGGAAACTAGAAGATTATATATTTTTACGTTATTCATAGTCTTGTTTTTTCATCTGCCTTTTAGTCATATTTTTCAATTTTTAATTTATAGGAGAAAGAGCCAAGAGCTGTTTAATGCAATGGGTTCCATGTTTAGTGCAATTGTCTTCCTCGGTCTTCAATATTGTTCATCGGTGCAGCCAGTAGTATCTGTTGAAAGGACAGTCTTTTACAGAGAAAAAGCTGCTGGCATGTACTCGGGCCTTCCATGGGCATTAGCACAGGTAATCGTTTGACCCATGTCTATTTGAAATGTTATAAGAAATCTGTTTCAATACCGATTTTTAATTTTTCTTTTATGCAGGCTATGATTGAGATTCCTTATGTATTTGTTCAGTCAGTAGTGTACTGTGTTATAGTCTATGCTATGATGGGATATGACTGGACAGCCCTGAAGTTCTCTTGGTATTTTTTCTTCATGTACATCACATTATTGTTCTTCACCTTCTATGGCATGATGACTGTGGCTATAACACCAAACCATCACATCGCTGCCATTGTTTCTACTTTATTTTATGGGATATGGTACCTGTTTTGCGGTTTTGTAATCCCAAGACCTGTAAGTACTATTCTGCTATTTCTAATTCATATGCAATATTCTCTAGTTACAGAATTTCTGTTACTAATCCTTTCCTCATCTTTCAACTAACCACAGAGTATTCCTGTATGGTGGAGATGGTACTATTGGGCAAACCCTGTAGCTTTGACCCTGTATGGATTGATTGCTTCACAGTTTGGAGATGTGGAGGACCAAATGGAAAATGGTGAAACAGTGAAACATTTTCTTAGAGATTATTTTGATTTCAAACATGATTTTCTGGGAGTAGTTGCAGGTGTTCTTACGTGCTTTGTAGCTCTCTTTGGATTTCTCTTCGCCCTAGGAATTAAGCAACTTAATTTCCAGAGGCGATAGAAATTTAATTGCAATTTTTAAGATCAAGTTTTTGCTTAATGACAAAAGAATTGTTCGATGTACCTGTTTGGACTGTCTCCTCCACAATGTCTGTAATGAGATAGGGGTCCTTTAAATAGCTTGTGTATATTTTTTTTTACACCTATGCCAAGACATTTTTCTTGCTGTTATTATCGTGGTTTTGCTTTCAATACAAGACATAATATTGTTAATGTACCCCAGAGTGTGAATCCTTATGAAAGTTGATTATTGTTGTATAAGATGGAATTTGTTTAAGTTTTGATATGGGGCAGAGCTCATTCTTTTCTGCATATTATAAGATATCTCTTTTTGTCTTCCTTGTTTTGGTCAATTTTCATTCTTGTTTTGGTCAATTTTCATACTTTCAGAATATACATAATTTTTTTTTTTGATGAGTAGAATGTACATAATTAAGATGTGAAGAAGATACAAATGTAGAAAAGGAAAGAAATGAATATAATAATAGTAGGTAAATAAAGAAGATCGTAAGGTCACTATTTTTAACACAATTTATTGCAAGAAGTTGGGATTATATAATTTAGAAAATTATAGTGTTATTTTTTTTACACGGATTTTTTTATATTAATATTATAATTATGCTATAACTTATATTTACATAAAATTATTACTAATATTTATAATTAAACTATTATTAAACTAGTTTATATTAAATATTATGAAACACTGTCCAAAGTTTTACTCTTAGTAATATTCAAGTGACATCTATTCTACTTATATTTAATTTTACATTAGTTTTAATGAAGTACTATCTAAATTTTTGTTAATATTAATAAAGTTAAAGATTGTCTCTATTCAATTATTAATTATAATTAAGATAGAAATTGTTAAAAAATAATTTTTTTAACTGTATTTAAATTGTTCATCTCTTTGATTAAAAAATGAAATAAGTGTGACAAAACAGTCTTACATTAAAGTGCAAAATTGTTTCTCTCTCTCTCTTTCAAATTTCTTATGAGAAAAGTCTATGATGTAATGATTAGTGGTTAATTTCTGTTTTAGGAAAATTCAAAGGCCAAAGCCACAATGCCGGTGTTTGAGCCCCGGCACCATGCCTCATTTTACTTCTAACCGTTGGATTCAAGAGAAATGATGCCAATAGTTGAGATTGAATAATAAAAAATAATAAAAAAAATTATGTGTTGTCTGTTACGGGACTTGAACAATATAATCCTGTTATAACATGGATACTAAAGATAATACAAGTGCATGACTTGGTCAGAGAGCATGAATACACTTTTTGTAAGCATAAATTAATTGATTTCTTTCAAGTTGTTATGTTGGCAATTAGTTTTGTTTATGTTATTGAAGTAACATTGAATGTTGGTTACAGAAAATATGAAGCAAATAGGTGCAGGCAATAAGGGGTTCGAAAGTTTTGTACAGCCATAATTATTAAAAAATGAAAAACTAACGAATGAGGAGAAGTGTCGATTTCAAAAGATGCCTAAAGACCCTATTTTAGATGTTGGTGAAACCAGTTGTGTAAAAATTGATAAAGGCAAAAAAAAAAAAAAATGAGGATAAGGTTATTTCTACATTCTCACGTGAGCAACAAGATGCAATTAAAGAAATTGGCTTTGGAAGTATCCCAAACTTAAAATGTGGTTGATTGAGGCTAGCGTTTTGTGAAAACCTTGTCCATCAGTGTGACAAGAAGAGGATTTCTATATTTTTACATGACAAAGAGTATTGTTTAAGCCATCTATCTTCAGCATCATAATGGAGATCAAAGATGGAGCTGAACCCACGAACATACGAGAAGAAGTGAGTGATATTACTCAACTGTGTGCTAAGAATAGAATCGAACAAAGAGGAATCGAAATATCGACAGTTAGTGATAGATTGATAGCCAGTAAGAGCTATGATGATGATTTTAAGATCCTTTTTTCTCTATTTCTTCTACGAACTGTATTATGCCCCACAAGAACCATTTATATCAATTCGATGTATCTTCATATCTTGAAATCAAGTGTTACTGGGAGCAAATCCAAAGTATAAAACTAGCCTGCTTTAAGTTAACGGTCTTGTTACTCTTGATCAATATGCTTTTGATAGTTCTGCTTTAGGAAGTATGTGTGGAATTATTTAATAAATTTTTCACTTTCATATTAAATTAAGTTTAAATAGTTTTATGAATTATTACTTAAAAGTATTGTATTTTGTCTTTAGTGAAATCATTATCTCTACTTTTGGAGAACTTGTAAATCGACATTCTTTTTCGAGCCTTTTGCTTGGGACATATTTGAGTCGAGAGGTATGAGGTTTCAAAATTCATTCATGTCACACTGAATGTATGTTCTATATTATATTTCTTAATCAATTTGATCACATTTAGGTTATTTCCATGAAAGCAAATCACCTGACCCTCAGTGAGCAGAGGATGAAGAAAATATTTCTAATAGACTAGTATTTTTGGTTTTTGCATTTTTGTTTTGTTTTTACAATGATAATTTGCTCACGTTTATTTCTTTATTCTATGTAGCAATCAATTCTTACGAATGGAGCAAAAGTGGATTGTTTCGCAAGGGCTGCTAAAATTGGGAAAAATTATATGCAAGACTTGCTCTAAAACATTCACAATTGTTATTACAATTTGTAAGTGTCAAAAGATTATTTTCTCAACCCTTTAATTATTACAATTTATACTGGTGTACTTGTTCTAAAACATTCACAAGTCACAACTGTTATGATAGATTTACATTCCAATAATTAATAGAATCATATCAGTAGCTCCTACTGATCTTCAATCCGATAAATAAAAGTGCTAAAATATAAGATCCTCTTTCGGATCCCCGTAATAATAAAAGACAGCACGATGAATGCATTGTATGTCATTCATATTATTTTAAATAATTTATTTCATTTTATTGCATGCTTATATTGTATTAAAGTTCATATTAATCGGTACTGTTTTCAATATTTTCGACAACTGCATTCCCTTGATTTGATTCTCCAGCCCTAAATGCCAACTAATATAAAACACGTGAAGTTACTTCACTTTCCAATCAACAATGGCGTCGGAGTTTCAAAGCAATAGATTGGATATGATTGTGGGGTTTATGACATAAACTTTATAGAGAGTCCAGAATTCGTACTGAGGAAGTCGTCGGCTTTGGAACAAACTTGCTAAACTTGTTAATTCTTCAACTTTTTAATGGTTGAACTTCTTTTTCCATAAAATTCTTAATTGTATGAGAGTAATTTATTTTATTTTAAATTGAATTATACAATTCGGAAGATGCATGGGGTAAGGTAGCCATGCAACTCATTGATTCCCGCATTGAATCAAAATTGAGATAAATTTCTCGAACTAGCCAATGCTCAGTTCATGAGCCGTGTTGCAATGGTAAACCCTATATCCTTTCAAGTGAAAAAGCCATCCAACAACACAGCGGGAAAAGTCGCAAGAAGGTTGACAAGAGATAGCGTGTTTAGATGTCGAATAAAAATTGGAAATGATTTTTTTTTTTTTTTCGATATGTATGTTGGTGCACTTTTTGTACAAGGATATTATTTGTTCTTAGTTTTTTGCAAAGCTCCAGGGAGATAATATTGTGACAGTTTTTGAAGTATAGTAGATACTTGTCATAGTATTGATGTTGTCAAAGGGAGAGAAGTAATATACATTTTAAGCATCTTGATGATTATATATTGATATTTGATTTAGATTGAAATTGATGAAATGCTTATGTATTTTTGATTGAAGCATTATTTGATCGTCATATATTGATACCTGATCATTTGAGATTAAAAATGGTAATCTAGATTGATACATGATCATTGGAGATTGGAATGGTTATATATATTGATATATGGTCAATTTTGATCGAAATCGATGAAATGCTTGTATTGATACTTGTGACTTTTTAAAGCGTTTTAGCAACTTCATTAACCAAAATTAGAATCAACAACTAAAATGTGATTGTTTCCAACAGTAAGACAATCGTTTACAAAATCGCCTAAGAATAATGGTGAAATCTATAGAAAAAGCAACTGTTTAATAAGGCCACTAATAAAAAAAAAATTAGAAAATTGGTTACTTGAAGAAAAAGAACTAAAATATTAGGTACTTGACAAAGCCAATGCAGCAAAACTATCTTCATCAACATTGAAAATTGATAAATTTAAAGTTATTTCTAAATATGCCAATATGCATCAAATGTTACTTATAAAGTTACTAGGGTAAACATAAAACAGAAGACAATGAACCTACGACAATCAAATTATGTCCTATCATTCTTTTCTCGATAGCACAAGTTCTCGCTCTATGTCCAACCTATCGACATTTCCTATACTTTCTCAAGCTTTTCACAATAGATTTGGTTTTAGATATAGCACCTTTGGTCTTCACAACTATTGGATTATGTAGCTTTGGTCATGACCGCACCTTTTTATTTACGAGCCAGTCTCTTTGAGGTAGTTATTCAAAATTTACCATTAGCCAATTAATCTTAAACCAATGCCTCTTCAAAGCCTTCCATATTTTTTTGTCACATTGTAGTACATTTTATTGCAAGTTGCAGATAATGCACTAAATCTAGTAAGCTTTAAAACTTCGATGTGAATTTCTGGTACCACAACGGTACAAGTATTTGTGATCTTTGGCCTTTATAATCCACCGACAAAGAAACATATTGACAAGAATCTTTTCAAATTGTTTCATTTTCAAGACTTGAAACATGTGTCTGCAAATAAGCATAATAGAATCGATCATTTAAGAAAAACATTTTGTACTATTTTTCTTTACTTCATGAACCATATACCACCTCAATCCTGGTGCAAGAATCTTTTCAAACTGTTTCATTTTCAAGACTTGAAACATGTGTCTGCAAATAAGCCTAATAGAATCCATCATTTAAGAAAAACATTTTGTACTATTTTTCTTTACTTCATGAACCATATACCACCTCAATCCTGGTGTCCTAAATTTAGTGAGTGTGCAAATGAGTTTCAGGGTTTTTTGCATTTTCAACCTCAATTATTGTGCCTTCTTAAAGCATCTCATCTCTAACCTTCTCAAACCCTTAATGGAAAGACTTTTGCAGTATGCTTCTCTAGACTATATAAATATGTACTCAAGATATGAGCACTGCATTTAGTTTTGAACTCACTAGCAGTTTTAATGGCACTAATATTACAGTGAGCACGATCGATTTGTCGAACAAACTCATACAACTTTAACTTCTGTTGGACAAATCGACTAAGGTATGCATTCATACTCTCACACCATTAAGTGCTTCGTATACCGGTAAAGAAAATTCCTTTCAGATAAGCTTCAGCCCCGGAGCATCGCTTGGAATACGTTTTCTGAACCTATGCTTTTTGTTAAAGCTTGAATTCACCAACTACAGTTGACCACTGCAGTTCAAATTCATCTTTTCTCATGGGTGTCAACATCAAATCAAAATTTTTTCTAGAAAAGTCTTTATTTTTATTAGATTATGCATTTCTCTCAAGATGCCAACAACAAAAATAATGAATACACCCGTAAATACTATTTCTATTGCCTTGCCATCGTCAGTAATTATGGATATGGGCTTCTAGTTGCCCATAATGAATAAGAAAGTTTACCGGAGCCACATGTATGAGCCAACCGTAGTTCTAAGATGATGGTTTATGCCAACAAGTGCTATGAGTGGTTGATATGCATTAGTTTTGTACGTTGCCTCAAATACTAAAACATCACCAATACACTGATAATTATAAAGTGTCATACAATCAATCCAGAACAAATTTCGTAGCTTATTTTCATCATCAAATGTTTACTCAAAGCAGAGACTGGGTTATGTTCACCTTTTATAGTAAAGTGTGCGATAGTTGTGTATAAATCAGAATCTTCAACTTCAATATGTGTGAAGTGAAAGCATCTAGCGTATTTTTATATCTTTGCGAGTAAACCTTAAATTATTTGACCCCTCAATTTGATCAGCCATGTAATCTATGAATTGGCATGTCTTCATACTAATACGCCTTAATGCCTCAGCTTGCGTAAAGTCCGCATCACTAACTTTTCAATGCGAGCAACTGAGATGGACTTCCTTAGCAAAAGTTAAAGGATGGTTGTGTTCAGGCCTAAATTCTTTGATGATGTATTTACCAACAGATTTATCATATTTCACTTGAAATGATGCTTGACAACTAGTATGTGTGACTGGTTGTGGTTTTCATACCCTATTCCATTTCTGAGCATAATTTTTATCCCTAAGCCCTTCTAGATGACAAACCTACAGATGAATGGTGATTTGGCCAGACTTTTTTTACACCGCATGTCATCATTCCTAATACCGAAATCAACAATTCAGGAATAAGTTTAATATTATAATTTTGCATCATCTACTCAGTTGAAATGAGTGCCAAGGATCTCTGATGCCAATAAAGTCTTATTCTTTGTTGACTGAGTTGATTGATCATATGATGATGACAATTCAAGACTATTTAGGCAATAGACATTTTTAACTTACTATTATTATATGAAATACTCATATTTATTATACTAGTAAATGCAAAAGTAACCCACCAGTGCTTGAAATATGAAATAAAATATTTAAAACATGAAATTAGTTATGTAAAAAATGCAACATTAGACGTCAAACCTGAGTCAATACTGTAAATATGAAGCACTCAAGTCTATAACATGTATTATGAATGTTATACATGTAACATTAGATGTCAGACATGAAGAAACTTACTAATAAATGGAAAAAAAATATTATAGTAGACATTATGGATTTGTTTGCTTATGATGATTGTATGATTTTTAATTGCTTAACATCATGTTTAATAGATTAAAATGACTTTTGAACTAAAAATAAGGGGAAACATATAGAACCCTAGGTAAATCTCACATCGACAAAGCATGGAAGAGATGCTAGGTTTATAAGAGGTGATCTACACCTTAATTAGTAAGATGAGTTTTAGGGTGTATGGGTCTCTAGAAGCAAAACGTGTAGACCTTACAAGGCCCAAAGCGGACAATATCTTGTCAGGTCTATGTTGGGTCATGACAGATGGTATCAAAGATGCTCCACGTGTTTTCTTGAACAATGGTCAGCTAAACCTCAACAAGGATGTTGAGTTCATAAAGGGGTGTATGTAATTCACTACTAAAAAAATGCCCTTTAGTGATACTAAAATAGTGTCACTAATTACTTTTAGTGACACTTATTAATAGTGTCAGTGATCTAGGAGTCAGAAAAATAGTGACACTTGAAAGTGGTGTTAGGGATTACTATTACTATAGTATTACAGATTTTATGACACTATGTGCTAGAAGTTATTAATAATTATTACGTGTCAAAAGTTCGTATCAATATAGTATTACTAATATAGTGACACTCTTGTAACAGTATTTACAAACAATTATTACATGTCAATAGAATATAAATAGTAATACTTTAGTGTCAATAATTACTATTATTACAGTATCACGAGTTAGTAATGTCAGTAAAACAATAATTTCGAATACAAGATTATAGTATATCTTCGGATCAGTGAGAAACACGTGCAGAAATCAATTTCCAATTAGTAAATCCATAACCATGAATAAGAAGATATAGAAGAATCATAGCATTCGTCAATAGGACGGCAGCAAGACTACAAAGAAAATGTAAGCCGTCACAAATGGTCTAAACAAGTTGCTTCTTTACATTCTCATTTCCACACTAGTGTATGGTCACATAACCGAACAAAAGTCACCTAGTTGCGAGATCCACTCTACGCCTTTCAAACACAAATAGCTAGATATTTCTAACGCTTCACATGCTAAAGAATAGGCTCCTTAACCTGTAAAGATAATAAAAATAAAACCAACAAAGCCATTAGAATCACCATGTTTTCATTACTAGAGGACATTTCATTTGGTAGCAACTTACTTGGTATTCCGTGGTTAGAAAAAAAATAAAAAAAAAAGGAACAAGAAATGAAACATACCATGCTTGTTTCCCTTAATCTTTTATCTTGAGTGGATCTACTACAGATAATATCATCAACCTCATCACAATTATTTGTGCTTCCATTTGTTCTGATTTTCTCATTTCCTGGTACGAAACTCTCTCTTGAAGCTACTGGCTGCTTGAGTTTCAACAATGAACTATCTCATTAAGCTACAAAACGTCAAAAATCATAGAAAATTATCGCTAGAGTAAAAACTTTTGATAGCATGCTAACCTCAGCCCGGCTTGTTGGAGTGTTTCCAACTTTTGCCTTGGAGATAGTCTGCTCACTCCTGAAAGAACCACTTTGATGAATGTTAGATCTGCCCTTTGTGCGAGTGACGTCAGATCCAACCGAGTGAAGAGCACCATATGTGGACGTGTCCATGTGCTTGCTTTCTGATTACAGAAGAATCATTTTTTAACATCATTACAACCATTAGATACAGAAAAATAACCATATGCTAAATTCTAAATCTTTAAGGAAATGATCAGATACTAATTTTCTGGAATTCTTGGTGGTCCAACTTGTTAACTAGTTCATTAGTTTCCACCTCCTGCTCAAAGTGAACAAGATAATAGAAAATTTATATAGATACATAAAAACATCTATTTATTTATGTGCACAGAACAAATATTGTAATTTACCATAAAATCAATATCGAGTGCTTTCTTGACTTCCATAACCTTTTTCTCGGCCAAAGTGGAGTGGATCACCCATTTTCCCGTATTCAAAATGAAGACAAATCAGAAGAAAATCAATTGCAGTAATTCGATCTTCCAATATTATGCAAGCAAGTTTATAATTAGATGGAATTGACCAAGCCTACGGCTTCCTTTGGCTTCAACATAACCTTCTCGGATCATTTTGTCTATTAATTTGCGGACAGTTGATTGATTGGCATCTTTATCCAACTTGTTCTGAAGCTTTGCTATGGTTACATAGTTTATCGAAGAGCATGATACAAAGCCTGATTCGACAACAACTTCAGGACACAGGATATTCCATATCAGAAAATGAACACCATTTGATCTTAATATTTATAGGCAATGTTGTTCTAAGTAGATAAAAAGGGATTGTTGAATTTGTCAATCGTATGAAAATAAACAGAGTATCAAATTCAATGCAATTTAATCGGCGGTTGAACTGCTAGTTAAACAGTTGAAAACAAAGTATCAAAATCTCATTCTCAAACCTCACAAATAAAATGAGTTGCCCCTAGTTACAAACATGAACGTGAGGATCTACAGTAAGAAAATAACCACATAAAAGCTGGAAGATTTTCTCCAAAATGGGATAAAGGATTATTGTGAGGGAAAAAATCACCTTTGCCCTTCGGGGTAATAACATGCACTAAATCATCTACTGTAACATTATTCCTTCATTTTTTCCTCGTATACGCCCTTGTTCAAATCACAGGAAAAAAAAAATTAGAAGCAAGTAAGTCACCATCTAAGCACAATAAAAAGCCATAGGTAGCTAAAAATGGATGTTGGATTCATACAGACAGATAACATCATAACAACATAAAAATAGAGCTTGCAAATCCCAAACCAAAAGGACTTGGGGTTTATATTGATAAATTGCCAAGGAGGGAAAGAAAAATATTAGGATAGCAGGCTATTGTTCTTGCACATGATAGCTACTTACAGTACAGAGCTTTGGGGATATAATATATGAACACGCATGATTTGAAGCTGAACTTACCGTAAGGGCTTCTATTACACACTCCAGATGGTTATTCAAGTTTGAAACAGCAGTAGCCATACTTTTTTTGGTAACATACATAAGATCAGCAAATGAAAGACCCTAAACACAAGCCAGAGAAATCAGTCTCCTGAAAGCACATAATTGATCAAAAATCAGCAAAATGGAAAATTCCCGAAAGCTTTAAGAACCATGTTAGCTAATTTAAATATATCAGAGTTTACTTAAATAGATACCTTCCACCACATGTAACCATAACCTAATGCCCCCAGAGTAGTAGCTGGAATCATGAGAGAGGTTGCATTGCCTGGCGAAACACAAGGGTAAAAAAATCATATCAAAAGGGAAAAAAAAATTAAAACCAAAGAACAATGGTAGATTGTGTTAGGAAAATCAGAATGAACTATATTTATCAATATTTGCTTACTAATAAATAAAAAAAAGGCTGCATTGCCATCTATGGATCACAAAAGATAATCTCACAGGTTATAAAAATAAAGCGATGAAGCTTGCAAGATATTAATTTTTATTTTCTCTTCAAGAGAAATAGTGTAGAAAGAAAATCAGAATATACCACCAGAATTCTCATTACGCACAAATATCTGTCCAGATGAAGCCCGATGACAGTCAATTTTCAGTCGGTTCAACTGTAAGGAGTGACAAAAGAACAAGAGAATACTCAGTTTGCACATAGAAAAATAACTTACAGAGTATAGGAAAAGTAAATCTATTTCAAGATCTACGTCATCAACATGCCTTTTTACCTGGTCTTTAATAGCATCAGTAAAATTATCTTGCTCCCCAGCTTTTGATAATCATTCAACTAATGACTGTCCAAAAAAGTACAAATTAACAGCCACGAATAACAAAATTGACAATAATTATGTATTTCCTTCTAAGTTTTGATTGCTACTAAAATACAGAAAACAGAACCAATGCTGTCAATAGCCAAAAATAGCATGCCTCTAGCAAACTGATCCACACAAACAATATCCAATTTTATTTTGAAAAAAAAGAGAGAGAAAATCGCCCTAAATCGACTTCATAATAAAAAAAGTAAAAAAAAAAAAAAAAAAAAAAACTTGGACAAACACTTGGAGCTCCCATAATAATTTTGGTAATTTACCATCCTTTATCAAGATCGTACCCGTGTACCCTACCAAAAAAAATAATAATTACTTTGCTATTAAAGTTAAAATACAGACAGCAGAAGATAGAGATTAATTAATCACCTAAACTAGCTAACATCAGTATCTTTTGTAAGCCCATTCCTGTTTGTAAAGGCTAGCATCAGTCTCAGTCTCGTGTAAATATTTCTTTATCACAAACCCTAGCTCTTCACAAACCCTAGCATCAGCTCTCTCTTCGCCTTCTTCAAAGCGACGCAGTCGTAGGAGCGAAATCGGACCCCTCGTTTGCCGATTCGTCCAAAGACTGGACCGATCAGCTCTGTTCGGTTCTCAATTAGCGAAGCAGCTTCAACGCTCTCACTCTTGTGAGTATTATCCAAAGCCAAGAATCCAACACGCCGTCAGAAGAACTTACAGCGCCAACTTCGACGCCTTCGACAAAAACTAAAATGAAACTATCAGCCACGATAACGCCGTCAACTCAGCAATTAGGGTTTTAATTTGTTTTTCAATTTAGGGAAAAATGGAAAAAGAAAATAGAGCGTAAGATTTTCAGTATGATTTTTGAATTAATTGAAATCAACTTGTAAATAGACAACAGAGAACAGAAGATATCAAGAAAAGATAAACGAAAGAGAAAGCATGAGGGAAAGGCAAGATAGCGATATAAATCGAGTGTTTGGGTGTGATAGCGAATGGGTGAGAGTTAGCGTTAATTAGGTTTTGTTTTGCTTTTGTTATTATATTTTTGTTTTTAAAATCTTTAAAATGAGTGAATTAACTTAATTTAACGTGGCTTGATGGTCTCTGTTTCAAATGTTAAAGTTTTAAACTCTAGAAGTCTCAAGCTCGCGTTGGAACTAAAACAAGTATTAATGAATTTTTTTTATCTCTAATACTTTACTGTCAGTGATTGTTGATGTTTAATTTACTAACACACTAGTATCAATAACCTCAAATACCTACTTGTTAACAGCGCGAAATGGTGCATTTGTTCACAATTACTAATACTTTTTACCAAGTGTCAGTAAATGTCATTTTTGTAGTAGTGTAACACCCTAAGAAAATCTCACATCGACAAAGCACATAAGAGATACTGGGTATATAAGAGATAATTGACATCTTAATTAGTAAGATGTGCTTTGGAGTTTATGGCCGCCCTAGAAATAAAACCGTACAATATTTTGCCAAGTCTAGGTTGAGTCATGACAAAATGTCTAGCCGTTTAATTAGAGCTGCAAACTGCTTGAAAGGCAGTGAGCCTGCCAAAACCAAACATCTAACACTTGGAAGGCAGAGATTCTATCAAAACCAAGCAGGCTGGCCATTTGGACCACTTCGAAGGTAGAGATTCTGCCAAAATAAAGTGGCTAGCCACTTGGTCTAAGAACTAGCCATTTCAAAGGCAGAAACATGCTCGACATGTAACAGTTAGTCGCTACATGTTACTGTAGCTAGCCGATTGTGCCACTTAAGTGAGGGGAACAATTTTCTCTTTACTTTCTTCATCAATTTTTTCACTCTCTCTTTAAAAATTACCATTTCTTTTTTTCTTGCACTTTTAACATTTTTCATTCATTATTTATCATTTCAACTTCATTTTCCATTATTTAAAACACGATTCTATCATTCATTTTAAAAATTCCCAAAATCACAATCTTTAGGTTGTTCAAAACTAATTCCTTCAAATTGACCTCATCTTGGCCATCTTTCATTAAATTACACCTACACATTACCTTAAAACACCTATTGTTTTTATTTAATCAATTCAAATTCACCAATTTTACTAAAAAAATACTTCAAATTGAATTTCAGCTTTTAAGGATGTTTTGATAAATTCAATGGTTGGTGGCGAAACCTCAAAGGCTATTAAGAAATGGAAGCACACGTTTTCTGTAGCACCCCAAATCTAACATGTGCAGAGTACATAGTAAAGGAGGTTACTTACAAATCGAAATGCTTACATAAAAATCTCAAACTGAAATACCTCAACTTTTATTCAAATAAATTCACAAATCCATAAGTCTAATACTAAGCTTTTTTTCCCAAATCCATAAATGTAACAAAAGTCTCAAAACTCTCCAATTACAAGTTCACAAGACAAACAAACTTAAAGGAAATATAAGTTCATCATTCTCTTATTTAACTAGTAAAAGTAAATAAATCTCTAGCTCTAAAGATAAGCACATATCTCAACAATTAATGACAAGGGGTGAGCCATTAACTCAGTAAGTAAAATCATTCTCAACACACTAGGGTTATCGGGTAATAAAAATATTGCGAGCCTTACTTTTTATCGAAACATATATTAAAGTTATAAGTTTTATAAAATAACATATTATAACATGAGGACAAAAGTTCATAAGTGATTCAGAATATCAAAAGTATAATTTATCATAAAAACAAATCATATAACATATACAAAAAATAAAAGGTTAGCTTCTGCCACATAGTGTCACTTATACTGCCTGCGACCCGGCCAAAAGTAGAATCAAAATCAGAATATTGTGTGCACACTCAGAGCTGAAACTCAGTACTGTTCCAAAAAATATATATCGTTATAAAACATTCAAAATTAGAATTAAAATAATTATGAACACTAAGCTAAAATATATAAATTCATGTTTCATATATAACGACTTGCATGTGGCACTTTATATTATATATGGCACTTCGCGGCTCTCTATTCCTCGAAAGTTAGCCCCTATTCATCCTCAAGAGGTGGCCTTCGAACAAATTTTCATAAATAATCTTAATATATGTCTGTCAATAAAACATTCATATCATATTAATGACTTAAGTTTGAAAAAAAAATTTCCATTCTTAACAATTTATAGATAATTTCATGAACAATAATCATTTAGAAAAATAAATTGCATATTTAAAGGCATTTAGAATGTTTTGCTAAAACTATAAACCTAACATAATTTGAAAATTTGAAAATATTTACATAAACTAATTTCGTTATGAAAATCAATTAATTTTTAAAAAAACTATAAAAATATATGTACTTATAATAGTATCAAAATATTCAAACTTATCCAATACATTAGTAATGAAGTTACTTATCTCGAAAAAAATAATGATCTAATTCGGTTGGCCACCCATTTAGTAAATATAAGCTAAGAAAAAACCTAAAAAATATCTGACTTAGTGGAATAAATTAGAATAATACATGGTTTTAGATTGGATTTTCCAAGTTGAGTTAATCTCGATTTGAATAGGGTCATACTTAATCTAAGACTAGTGAAGAACTAGACATAGGGATTCACCTTGCATGGTAAATAAAAATTAGAACGTATAATACTATATCTAAACATTAGCTTACAACTGATCATTAATAAGTTACTTATGGATATAAGATATCCAACAAGTGATAACTGATGATGCATGAGATTCTGCCCAGTGTTGTAGTAGATGTTGTAGCAATTAAATCTTAAGTAAAGAATAGTCAATAATCATTAAGTGAGTTTGGAATCTAACTACCCCTTTTTCATTGAGTATACCCTATATTTGAGGATTAGTTTTTCTTTATTGCATTTTATTTATCACACTTTTAGTTTAATTAGGTTCTTAATCACATCAGTTATTTTTGTTTTGTTATTTCATTAAAATTACACAGTAAGATTGTTGTAGCAAGTCTCTATACATTAATTTTTATGGAGACAACCTGAATACTCATCATTATATTACTTGTTATGTCCTCTTGCACATCGACACATATTGCATATAAGGCGCACACCTACAACAAGTTTTTGGTGCCATTGCTGGGGATTAAGTACATATTGTGAGTTGTGAAGTCAATTTTATTTGGTGTCAATTTTAGTTTCTTTTGATCTATTTGTTTTGTTGCTAGAATTGCTTTAGCAACCCTTGCATGCACAAATACAAACCAGTGGAATTTTTGTTTATTCTAGAGATAGAAATGACAGCAATGAGGCTAAGAAAAGAGCATCGTGGGTTAAAATCAGTTACTGACATAGTATATTTAAAAACCATGGGAGACTTAGATCTATAAGGAAGAATTGATCGAGTTAATGCATAGAGAGTTCAGGAAGGGTAAAATGTTCAAAGGTAGCAAAAAATAATAATATCATCTACATGGCTGATGACAAAGATAGAGCCATAAGAGATTATGCTGTTTTGACTCTCTAAGCAATACATATTGGAATAGTAAGGCCTGAGCTGGATGCTAATAATTTCGAGTTCAATCCATTGATGTTCCAAATACTACAGGCACTAGGGCAGTTTAACGGATTGCCATTAGAAGATCCTCAACTGCAATTTAAGTTATTTTTAGAAGTGAGTGATGGTTTCAAAATTGATGGAGCATCATAAAAAGCATTAAGATTAAGGCTTTCTTCATTCTCTCTAAAGGATCGAGCAAGAGCATGGTTGAACTCTTTACCACTTGATACTATTTCTACATGGAATGATTTAGCTGACTAGTTTCTAATGAAATACTTTCCACCTACCAAAAATGCAAAGCTAAGGAAATGTCCTTACCACAGTATTCCTTGCTATATACAGTTGGAAACATTTTATAATGGGTTGAACCCAAGGCTAGATTGATATTGAAATTCTAAGTATGCAACTTAAAAGGGGAGAATTAAGTGTTTAAAAACTTATGTTATTAACAAAACAAATCTATTCAAGCTAATTCCCTAAGCAATGATAAATATAAATTCAAATAATAAATAAATAAAGAGATGAAGAATAGAGAGATCAAACACAAGGTTTTTATATAGTTTAACTAACCGTATTTACGTGAACGCCCCTAAGCTCACCGAGCTTGAAGATTTCACTACGTAAGCCTCCAAGATTTCAACAATGTTTACAATTGACTTCCAAGGTGTTAATCAACCTTTACAATAAGAGAGTATCCCCAATCTCTTAACTTAAATATATCCCAATACTTATAACTACTCAACTTGATTTTATAACATGGTTTACAAAATGATTTCTCTCACACAATGTGTTTGATTACAAATGGTTGCCCAAAGTGTGATTTAACTAAGTAATAAAAAGTTTAAATCTCAATAAAAGATTGCATACTCAGTAGCAAGCTCAAATACAACTCTTAAGATCAATATTGTTTAAATCTAATTGAGTCTTTTTATACTTAGAGTTGAAAACTAGCCGTTATAAACTTTCTGAGTCTTAATAGTTCACCATCAATCTGTTGTCAGATTGCCATTTTGACTTAAGCAAGATACTGTTGGGTCAAATTTTAAATAATCAGTTAATTGTTTATCCGTTGTCGGTTAGCCGTTAGCTTCCAAAAATTAGACTTTAATTCAACTCGAAAACGGTTAGCCATTTTCTTCTTTATTGGTTAGCCATTTGTTTTCAGATTGTGATCTTCATTTTTGTTTGATAACAGTTATTTGTTTGCATGTTATCGGTTAGCCGTTTGCTACAGTACCACTATAATGAATCTTTCTAAAATTATAGTTTTACCCCAAAATTTTCAGGAATTGTACTATAGCCTAAAATCTTTACAAACCTTTTCAAATATGTCTAATTTCATAATTTCAAACAATACTTGATGATTTTAAAATTGTTAAACTTTTTCAATTTAGTCCATAAACTTGAAAATAATCTATTTCATAAGATCATTTTTTCTTTTAGTATAAAACCTTTATATTATAAAATAATAATTTATTTAAAATGTCATAAAAAATAACTTGAGTTTTTAAATGCTTAAATATATATACATTTAATCATATTAGCCTTACAAAAAAATATAATAATAATATCATCTAAGTTAGTGAGATTCTAAAATATATGCATGTTTTATTTTACCTATGAAACGTAGTTTGTTATCATCAAAATCAAATCTCGTATGGTCATATAAGTCAACAATCTCCTTTTTTTTTTATGATGATAAATACTTTATGCATTTTGACATTTTCAACCAATAAATTTAAACTCACCCTAAGTATATGACATACATAATTCATAAACAATTACATAATTCATAAACAACATATGTAAGAATCTAAAACTCCCTCTAAATATGTCATAAAATGTCAAATACACTTTAAATACATATATTTCTCTCCCTTTGACGACATCAAAGTTTAAATAATAAATTATCTCCTCCTATCAATTTTCAAAAGGAAAGTAATGGATGCAAAATTTTAAAATTATCACAGGAACATGCCTTTAACCATCCAAGTTTCATAAATAATAATCATATTTTGAGAAATCAAGACAATTAAATTCATTAAAAACTAATATCACAAAATGCTTACTGTTTCTCCCTTTTTTAATATCATTTAAAGCAAACATAGAATGCATATTCAATAATTTGTCAAAATTCAAAAACAAATATATACATCCATTCACTAATCATAGATATACACAAAATCATGATGTATTTTGAACCTTTCAAAAAACTCCCTCTAAATATATGCATATGTGACAAAAAAATTGAATAAACAATTATGCATGCGTTCTGTAAAATATTCTCAACACAAATACTTCACAATATATTCAATTCACTATCACCCCCTTCATCATTAGAATTTAAGCTTATGTAATGGCAATATATAGATCATCAAAGCCACCATAATTATATGTCAATTTATCAATGAACGATTATATAAACTCTCCCTTGAGTATGTCATCTAATGTCAAGTTTATGAATGATATAACATACTCAATGACATAAGAATTCATATGTACATTAGTGACGGACAATTGATATTCATAAGATGGATAATGATTTAGAAATATCAAATGAGTAAGAAAAACATTATAAAAAATATTAAGATAATTAATCAAAACCGATTTTGGTTTTTGGCCAAAACTTGATCAATTCTAACACCATATTGTGATCCCGAAATGTCTCAATTCTCGAACTCATTTTAGTGCATGCAACATAATGATAGACAATTAAGAAGATGAAATAAAAAATCATACAATCATCAAAATCAAACAAATCCATTATGATAAATTGACATGCTATCATCATATATCCATCTATCATGATAATTCATTTAATATTATACATAATGATAATTCAATCATATGAATACACAAACATGCTCTCATAATTTTTAGCTACTATCCATCTATCATAATCCACTTAACATAATAAATAGCAAGATAAACTTATCCACATCATGCTAATTGATTCAATGTCATATATCATATGATAGTTATGAAACATTTACTAAGAATGAATTAAATGATCATAACTTATAATCAATAAAGTAAGAATTACTACCAAAATAATTAAATCATCTTACCTCATCATTTTCTTCTTACATCATGATCAAGTAACTTCCCTAAAAAATTTTCATTAAGGAACTCTCCATCATTCCTTGAATGTTTTATCTACAAAAATATTCAATTTGTGCCCATTGGTACCTAAATATTATTGGGTCATTTAGTGTTAGATTTTGGTTCCTTTTGGAATACAAACACATTTAACACCATAATATGCATTTTTCTTAATATGACATATATAATTCATATGACTATTTTTATTGTAATAATAATATAAAATTTGATCATTAATAGAAGTACTCTTCACAAAGTAATTCTAGTAAAATTTTTGTTTCAAGTTTGGCTTATAGTCAATACTTCCTTTATTAAATACATATTTTATATAAACCTAGTAAGTTATCCAACATCTTTTACTCATTAGTGAATTTTAAGACAACGTTACTAAGCTCAACATTTTACTTTAAACATTTCATTTTTATTTTCCAAACTATCAACAATAGAATTCTTATGCTTAACAACAATACTTTTTTAAAAACATACAAGTTCATCATGCAACATTTTATTTTCTAATTCTAAAGATGTAATATTAGCACTTAGAGAATCATTTTCATTAGTAAACTCTACCTAATCTTATCTAATCATCATGTAATTCTGTAAAAGCATTATGTAATTCATCATAAGTAGGAAGATCACTTACCTCATCAAGTTCGTCAAATGATTCTTCTCTAATTGCAATAAGAGCTAAGTTTGACATCTTATGAGCTTGCTTTTCATAAGTGGATTCTTCATCACTATCATTCCATGTTGCCATTATTTTTCATTTTTTTATTTGAGATAGTAGAGTAGAGGGCATTATGATCTTATGTGACACGATTTTTGCATTCAAAATGAATAATTACCTTTTTATATCCATTCTCTACTTTAAGATTTTCTCTCATGATATTCTTAGCGTTTCTTCTCTTGATTTGCTTCTTGAAGATCCTTTTAAACTTTTTAGCGATCATTTCAATACCTTCATCTTCAAAATCACTCCTATCATCGTTACTTTCAACTAAAGAAGATTTGAATGCAAAACTCTTCTTCTTTTGATCTCTATCAATTCTTTCTTTAACAATATTCTCTTCATATAAGATACATGAACTAATAAGATCATCAAGTGATAAAATATTAAGAATTTTTACTTCTTTTACGGCCGTTCTCTTTGGTCTCCACTCTTTTGGTAAGGATATATTAATCTTATTTATTTTTTCACTAATTATAAAGGTTTTTCCTATTGCTTCAAGTGAATTCACAATATCGCTGAATCTAGTGTACACATCATTGACACTCACATATGACTTTATTTTAAACAACTCATATTGCCTAGTGAATTTGCTAATTTTACACTTCTTGATTTGATTTGTTCCCACATATACAACCTTAAGTTTTCTCTAAATTTTATATGCCTTTATATAACTTGATGTCCTATGAATTTTTTTCTTGTCTAAGGTACAAAACTATGCATTCATGGCTTTGGAGTTTAAGGAGGTCTTTTTTTCTTTTCTACTTCACTCCATTCATGTGAAGGTTTTAGAATTTCTTTCCATTCTTCATTTCTTATAGTAGGCATAAAAGGACCATCACCAACAATTTCCCATATTTCATAATCTAAGGCGTGTAAAAATATTTTCATCCTAGTCTTCGAATAGTGGTAGTCATTGTTATTAAAAAAATAGAGGCTTAGTAGTGGATTGACATTCCTTAAATGTTGAATCATTATGAGCTGTCATTGATGTTTAACACTAGACAATTTAGTCTAAATAAGAGCACCAAATTAAATTCTAAGTATGCAACTTAAGAGAAGGGTTGAATTGGGTATTTAAAAACTTATGCTATTATAAATACAAATCAATTCATGTTAATTTCGTAAGTAATGATAAATATAAATTCAAATAATAAATAAATAAAGAGAGGGATAGAGAAAACAAACAAAAGGGCTTTTACGTGGTTTGACCAATCGTGCCTACGTCTACGCTACAAGTTCACCGGGCTTGAGAATTTCACTAAGCGAGCCTCCAAGCCCTCAACAACAGTTACAATTAACTCCCAAAATGTTAATCAACCTTTACAATAAGAGATTAACTTCAATCTCTTAACCCAAGTGTATCTGAGTACTTACAACCGCTCAACTTGATTTTATAATATAGTTTACAAAATTATTTCTCTCACACAATGTGTTGATTACAAATGATTGCCTAAAGTGTGATTCAACTAAGTAATAATACGTTTGAAGCTCAATGAATGATAATATATTTAATAGCAAGCTCAGATACAACTCTTGAAATCAGTCTTATTTGAATTTAATTAAGTTTTTTTATAGTTGGAGCTGAAAACTAGTAATTATAGATTTTTTAAGTCTTAACAGTTCACCGTTAACATGTTGTTGAATCACCATTTTGACTTTAGTAAGTTTCCATAATTTTAAATAATTAGTTAACCATTTACCTATTATTGGTCAGCCATTAGCTTTAGAAACTAGACTTCAATTCTGCTTGATAATGATTAGCCATTTTCTTCTTTAATGGTTAGCCCTTTTTTTTTTTTTTTTTTTTTCAGAATGTGATCTTTATTTTTGCTCGATAATAGTTAGTCGTTTACACGTTATCGGTTAGCCCTTTGCGACAGTATCGCTACAATGAAATCTTTTTAAAATTATAATTTTATCCTAAAACTTTTAGGAACTGTATTATAGCCCAAAATTTTTACAAACCTTTTCAAATGGGTCTAATCTCATAATTTCAAACAACACTTATTTATTTCAAAGTTTTCAAACCTTTTTAAATTTAGTTTATAAAAATGAAAAACAACTGATTTCATTAAATCATTTTTTTTTTTTTTAGTATAAAAACTTTATATAATAAAATTAATGATTTATTTAAAATGTCATGAAAAATAACTTGAGCTTTTAAATGCTTAAACATAAATATATTTAATCATATAAACTTTATTAGAAATATAACAATAATGATCATCTAAGCTAGTGAGATCATAAAATATATGCATTTTCTATTTTACCTATGACATATAGTTTGTTATGATCAAAATCAGATGTCGTATGATCGTATGGGTCAATAGCTAGTAGATGCTTAATCAAATGGGACCTTGTTATCTAAATCTTAAAATAAGGCTTATGATATTTTAGAGAGGATAGCGAACAACTAGGAGTGGTTATCTACCACACAAGCTACAATAAAAGGAACAACAGGAGTTTATAATGTAAATGCTTTGACAATATTATCAGCTTAAGTAGCCTCATTAATAAATATAGTGAAAGTTATATCTATTACTCCAGTAACTGTAAACAGAATTGCTGAGGTATCTTATATCTATTGTGGGGAAGGGCACTTGTTTAATAATTGTCCTAGAAATCCTACTTTAGTCAACTATGTAGGTAACTACAACAGATAGAACAATCATTATTCAAACACCTACAACCTTGGATGGAGACAGCACCCAAACTTCTTCTGAAGTAATAAGAACCAGAATCAACATGCTGCAGTACCTAGTGGATAGAACAAACCTACACCACCACCAATGATCAATTTACCTCCCTAGAAGTTTTGCTTAAAGAGTATATTATGAAGAGAGAAATAGTTATCCAAAGTCAAGCAGCATAATTAAGAAATATGAAAAATTAAATGGGGCAACTTGCTACAGTATTAAACAATAGACCTCAAGGTAGTTTTCCAAATAATACAGAGGAACGAAGTAGAGAAGGAAAAGAATATAGTAAAGTAATTAACTTAAACTCTAAAAAGAATGTTTATATTCCAGTTAGTGTACTAAAAAGAAAAGTTGAATCCACTTCAATCCAAGTAGAACCTAAAGTTAAAGAAGAGTAAAAACCTTCCACTTTATAAAACATTAGTAGGAAAAGAATGCTATAGCATCTGTAGAAAGTGATAAATCAACACTTGTTGATAAAGATGTTGCAGTACCAGTCTAGAATATGGCAAAGGAGAAGCATTCTGCACAACTCAATAAGGTTGGGAGAGTTTGAAACAGTTGCTCTAACACAAGAATGCCCCTACATGCTTAAGAAAAAGATGGCTTAAAAGTTAAAAAATCTAAGAAGTTTCACAATACCAACCAAAAATTTTTGTGTATGTGTGTCATGTATGCAATATATGTCTGTGTGCAAGTGGATACAACAAGTAATATAATGATGAATTTTCAGATCGTCTCCATAGGAATTAATGTATTGAGACTTGCTACAATAATTTTACAGTATAATTTTAATGAACTAACAAAATAAAAAATAAATGATTTGATTTATAATATAATTAAATTAAAAGTGCAATAAATAAGATGCAATAAAGAAAAACTAATTGTCAAACACAAGAGTATACTCAATAACAAATAGGTAGTTGGATTCCAAACTAATTTAATGGTTATTGACTATTCTTCACTTAAGGTTAGTTGTTACAATATCTACTATAGCACTGGGCAGAATCTCTTATGCATACTTAGTTATCGCCTATTGGTATCTTATATCTAAAAACAACCTAACAGTGGCTAGTTGTTAAGCTACATTTAAATATAGCATTATAAATTCTAGATTTTATTTACCCTATAAGCCTAAATCTCTATGTCTAGTTCTTTAGTAATTTTAGATTAAGCATAGCCCTATTCAAATTGAGATTAACTAAATATGGTACACTCAATCTAAAATTATGTATTGTTTTGATTTGTTCCACTAAGTCAGATCTTTTGAGACTATTTCTTAGCTTTTATATACCAAATGGGTGGTCAATTGAAATATAAATTTACAACAAATGAAATGAAAATAAAATGCTATAGCAAATCGTAAACAACATACATATATGAGTAAATAATCATTAAGTTCATTTAAAACCTAACTACTTTAAAGTTTAACTCATGCTGAGTTTTAAAATAGTAATAATACAAAAGTTTATCATCAAATACAGTATCAAAGAGATTGAAGAAAACACATACAAAAATAAAGTTGAAATACAATAAGGAATAAAGTGTCCTGCTTTAGTATTTGAGTATCTGTCTTTCTTATTCATGTAACTCCTTTGTTACTACTCTAAAAACTCTTTTATGTCTTTTTTTTGTGTGTGTGACAATAGTGGATGATAATGAAGATGACATGTTTCTTTAAAATATTATCTTTTATATCTTAGAATTAGGGTAGCCCTAAAAGCAATGAGGACACTTATCAACATTTAGTAATCTAGGACTATATTGCATTTTGTGTATTGTCTACCATTGTTTTATTTGTACCTGATAATAGTAGTATAGTAACGACTGCAACAAGTTTTAACTATTAATATGTGATAAGCTGGATAGTTTTATCTTTTCTATTTTACTCCGGAATAAATGCAGTAATTTCTCTAGCACTCTCTCTTGTTCAGGCTTTGATTTTATTTATGTGAAAACAAGTCTTTTTTTGTTTTCTATAACCTTATTACTGTAGTATTGTGGTCCTTCTTCTGGAGTATCCCTTATCAAAGCGTAAGCTTTTGTGTCACCTACAATAATGGACAAAATCAGATCATAGAAGGTCTTCAACACATCATTTTATTACAACTACAATTAAATTTATTCACATGCAAAATGTAATTAAAAATATAATAAAAAATTACCATTTACTCTTTAAGTAATGCAAGTTTAGCTCTATAAGTATCATGATAACTCTTATTTTATAGAGTTATCACACCCCTAAACTTAAATCATTATTTGTCCTCAAGTAATGACAACAACAAAAACACTTCAATCACATAATCATGCACTAAACAACTTAGCTCTATTGTCTAGATAATTCTAACTGATCAACCCTCAGATTTTATCTTCAAACATGCAAAGTTACCATAACTAGTTCTAGTTCTAAACTTAGGTTTGATTATGACCAATGTGTGTATGCGTCACTTTGATTAAGTTCAAAGCATAATATACTTTTCATAAATAAAACAATAAAGATACTTTCATTCATAAGGGAACATAAATCATAAAGAGCTACAAATTGTGCTAAAACATTCATTATTTATTCCTTTATATTTTTTTATGAGTCAGTTTTTAGTACCTTTAATGTGACACTAATTTTTCATGTAAATGCCTATCACTTGTAATGATGACACATAATTACTTCATTAGTGCACAAATCATAGTTGTTGCAGCAGAAGCATCTAAGATGGTACAATTGTGGTCTTATATTTAGAAACCTTTAATTTAAGGTTGAACATGGGGTTCATGCACAGATGTGGCTACCTAGTTTCGTAGAAAGAGGAATTGATTTTTCATTTGAGTTGCTATAATAATGCTCATAACTTTTGCTGTTTTTTAACTCAAGTTAACATATGGAGTACATACACAGCCCTAGTTACTCAGCAATTAAGCCATTGAAGCATAATTTTATTCTATTTTCAGCACAATTTGTAAAAACTTATGAAAAAATTCCTAAATTCCCCCTAACCATCTTGAGCTATTCTTATCTATTGTTTTAAAAAATTTTCTAAATTGCTCAACCTAGCTTTACTATAGCATACTCACATAACTCAACCAAAATCTAAGTTTTAATACAAAATTTCAACCTTCATCTATAAATTGTCTCTATTTGAAGGAAATTTTTCCTATATTTTATCACATAAAACATCTTCATTGGGTTTCCTACACCAAGAACAAATATTATATAAATAAAGCTGCACACTTATCACACATATTTAAGCAAATATCCATAAAACTGAAAAATAATCATTCACATTCATCACATTATTGCAAACTGAAATTAAAAATTGAAATTAAATTTCAACACCCCATACATTCATTTAATCATTCATAAAACATATAACAACAATATATTAGAACATAACATAATTGGTATACAAATACAAAAGTCATAATGCTTATTTGTAAGTGATCTGATCTTTCTGATGAGTTTTGTAGTACCACTATATACGCCCAAATTCTGTGTCTCCAAGTACAGATCCTTCATGACTTACTTAAGCATGTGATTAGCCCTCAGAAGGGACATGTTAATAAGGTAACCCGATTGGATTTAGCATTGTTTTACTATATTTTAGAGGATAAATGTGTTAATGTTTGTTATATTATCTTTCAACATATAGCGACATTCTTTTGGTAAGGAACAAATCATTCTCTTTTGGTGGTATCATTATCCATATTCTAAAATAACTTTGGGTCCCCACGGATAAGCCAACTTTTGAGCCGGCTCGAGAATTGGGGGATAGTATTATCATTAGCTTAGGGTTTGTATGGAATGATGGAAAATGGGTGAATGATCTGGTGGCAAAGAATAAGTTCGCCATGATGGCTCCTACTAATAATCACATGTTTCATTATGTGCTTTTTGCTGATCAACTTCCAGATCTAAATGTCACAAAGCAACCTTCAACTCATCAACCAGGTTCAGTTCTACAAACTAATAAAGATCTAGTTCAGCAACTGATAGGTAAGGTTTATACTATGTTTGAGTAGTAGAACCAGCTTCAGTTGTAGTGTGAAGCATTCCAATAACATGTAATCAATGAGTAGTGACAACTTTTTGATCAATAGAAGTAATATCTTGATGGGTAGTAGGTTCTTTGTGAAGGACAACAGTAGATATTTGTAACTCTTGGCATATTGCCACACAAGCCACTATATTAGCTTCTTTTTATTCATGCTTTGTTGTTTAGTTTTTATTTGTTGTTAGAAGTACTTGTTGGGATTGCATTATGTTATTGTTGTTTAAGATTTTTTTAAAAATCTCAATTTACCCCTCTATTCGATTGCTTAAATAGAATTTCAATTTTGTTATGCCTTTCAATGTTTTAGCTACTTGTGGGTACTTTAATTGCTCTTACGCTTTTTACTTGTTATTGTTTGGAGTTTGTCTTAAATTATTGGTTATTGGTAAGGGAGATTGTTACTATAAACAGTTATACGATATTTGATTTTGATGATAATGACAAAATGGCAATTTTGGTCAGAATTCATTCATTCCAATCAATTGGTGTCAAATTAAATGAGTTTGGGCTTGAAAAAATTGATTCGTTTAATAAATATTTGTATTCGATTCAAATTGCTAATGTAACGAATCAAATATTAGTTTGAGATCACCGGCTCATTTATTTATTCACAATTCATTTCGAATATGATTCTATTAATTTATTATCTATTTAATTAAATTGTTTAATTAGCATTAAATTTATGCATATAATTTTAAAAATTTGGAGGATAGTTTTGCAATTATGAGCTATATTTACAAAAAAAAAAATTAAATATCTTTGCATAAATTGTACATCAATCCAAATTCGATTTGATTTGTTTAATTTTGTACAGTAAATGAATTAAAAAAGCAAACAAATTTTCCTTTAATAAACTATTAAAATTTGAATTATGATTCGTTTATCAAACAAATTGAATTCAAATCCATTGAATTTTGACCCAATCTACTTATGAATTTATTCGAATTTAATTCGTTTATTCATTTTGTCATCCTTTATTGATAATAAATCACGTGTTAATACTAAATTGGTAAATTTATATTTTGATTTGTCGCTATTGAATGACAAAAATCTTCCATGCGAGATCAAGTTCAAGGCACTCAATAGGTAAAGGCACAAAGCAAACAATAATTAAACATGAGTTATGCATAAGCGTTTATTATATCAATTCATTCTTAAAAATTTTGAAATGTTTGGTGCCATTTTTCATGAGCTAAAATGCCAGAAAACAATTAAACATGAGTACAATGCAAACTTAGAACATGGCATTTCATATATGTGACAGATGATGTTGTACATCAAACATTTTTTGGTGCCATTATTTATGACTTGTAGCACCACACTTCAAACATGCAACATGCAATGTAAAAGTGAAACATTAAATTTACATGTAAAAAAATAATATGAAACATGTAGCAATTGAAATCAAACATAAAATTGTAGTTTTAGGAATACGATGTAGACATGCAACATAGTAGGCATGCAACATAGTACGTGATACATGTGATAGATGGTGTTAAACATGCAACATGAAACAGGCAGTAAAATAATCATTTTTGGGAATTTTTTATGACTTGCAGCACCAAACTTCAAACATGCAACAATAAAACATGAAATTTACTTGAAATAAAATAACATGAGTCATGCAACAATTGAAGTCAAACATGCAACAATATATATTAAACACAAGTACAATGTAAACATTCAATATAGTATGTGATATATGTGATAGATGATATTGTACATGTAACATGAACGTCAAACATGAAACAGGTAGAAAAATAAATCTTTGGCATATTTAGAATAATAAAGTTGAGATAAGTAACAATATACATGAAAATTTTGATGTTAAATATGAAACTAGGATGAGAAATTCGAAACGTAAGATATAACTACAAAAAGTTCAAACTTGTAATATACCTATATTTAGAAGATGGGAAATCTTCAAATCAAGTGCTTAATAAATCAACTTACTTTCATTTACCTAAACATTGACACACTCCAAATTATTATTAAGAACACAAAAAAAAAAAAAATTCATTAAGACGTTCGTCTTTATCCTAATCTTAAAAGATCTATATGTTTCGTTAATGGAGAAAACATGTTTATAAGAAAATGTTTAATAAGTCATGTTGTTTGGGAGGGTAAAATTGCCCATTATATAAAACACTAAATTTTGAAACCGCGCATGCCAAAAAATTTATTTCATTCATTATTGAAAATTTAATTTTTTTTATTTTCACCCATAGTCACATAAAGCAATATCTAAAGCAATTTTAGTAAAATATTTAAATGAAAAGCTTAAAATTTTGTATATTGAAATATATAGAAATGAAAGAAATGAAAATTCCAAATCAGTTAGTTTGATTTTTTTTAAAAAATGAAAAACCCTACCAAATCCCCAAACCATAAATATTAGTCAAATGATTTGCTTCGTTGGCGGTGAAAAATCTAATTGTCTAAGTTGATAGTTGATGTGCAGCCATAATAGTAGGTAACTACTGCTTCTACATTTAGTTTCTGTCTTATAATTTCTCTAGCTTTTTCAATTGATTTGTTCATACTTATGCAATATAACAGTAGTTTCATTTTGTGATATTTAGATTATCTGTGCCATTTCTTTGTTTGTGGTTTTATTTTTAGGCATTTATTTTGAGTGATTTGTCAATGTAAAATTTGTGCTAGGATCATGTACATTGGGTAGTTAATATTGATGTGTGATGAAATTTTTCTAAGTAGTCTTCAAGTTATTTGTTGAAAACCTGACAGAAACAACAAGCTTGTATATGTTCAATTATTCAAATATAAGGTATGAACATTAATACAATCTAGACACTATCCTTGTTTCTATTAGAGTTCTATTTAAAGTCCTTTTCCTCAAGTGAAATAATTGGAGAAATATTTTTAGTTTAGAAATCTTTTATTAGGATGAACCTAATTCTTCAAATTTGACATATTTTTTGCTTATTTTTTATTATTTTAAATCCATACATTATTTTGGAACGCTCATATCTTCACCTAAATTGGTTTACTTTCACAAATTTCATTCAAATATGAAAAATCCCAATTTCCACCAAAACCTAGCCAAAATTCATTGTGTTTGGCATTTTTTCAAGCTTTAATCATCAAATTGAAGGCGCATATTGCTTAGCCCAAATTTCGATAATAATTAAAATAATTGTAATTTATTTATATGATAATTGATAACCTTAAACTAAATGTTTATATATTAAATCATATAATTTTTAAATAAAAAGCGAGTATTATATTTCAGAGATTAAATGTTGTTAAAATTGAATTGTTGCATTTCATATTCTAGTTGTTTTACGGAAGAAGCTAGCCTTTTGTGTTTTAGAATGCTTGCCAAATGAAAATGGGTAGCTTTTTCTTGTCCAGAATGCATGCTTCGCGAAAATGGCTAGCCTTTTCAAGTAAGAGGCTAACCACTTGCATTGCAGAAAGTATACCAAATGAAAATGACTAGCCTCTTAATTGAAACGGCTAGTTTTCCTCTCAGAATGCATGCCTCGTGAAAACGGCTAGCCTTTAGTATTCCAGAAAGCGTGCCAAATGAAAACAGCTACCCTTTTAATTGAAACGGCTAGCCTTTTCATGTCCATAATACATGCCTCACGAAAACGGCTAGTTGTTTGAATTAAAAAGGCTAGCTGCTAGTATCACAGAATGCATGTCGATCTACATAGTTTTATAGGAAACTATCAGTAATTTGCCTTAATTAATCATTTACATTAAGTTTATAATATCAAAAGTTCGGCTAAAATATTAAATTTGTTTAATTTTTCATAATCTCACTAGTTATTGAATAACAAAAGTTATCCATATGAAATTAACTTAAGGTAATCAAATATACAAAGCTCATCAAGATGAGGGCAAGTATCAAGGGTACTAAGTTTAGATAATTTACCTTGTTACAACTCTTACAAAGTTTATATAAATAAATGAATGCATAATTAAGCACTTAAAAACTTAAATATTTTTATGGTAATTTAAAGAAAAATCAGTATTTAAAAAGAAATATAATTTGATAAAATGAGTTATTTTCAAAGCTTATGGACAACATTAAAAATATTTTTCAGATTTTTGAAATTAGCAATTATTGTTTGAAATTCTGAAATTCTTTGTCTTCGGCATTTTTCAAGCTTTAATCATCAAATTGAAGGCATACATTGCTTAGTCAAATTTTCAATAATAATTAAGACAATTATTATTATTGAAAATTTGATAATTAATAACTTTAAACTAAATATTTATATATTCAATCGTATATTTTTTAATAAAAAAAATGAGTATTATATTTCAGATATTAAAATTAGAGATAACATCCTAAGAGGCTTAAATAATCCTTCAACCAAATGAAAGATCTAGAACACTTAATCGAGATATTTTTAAGAAAACTAATTGTTTAAAGGAAACTATAATTTAATGAAATGAGTTATTTCCAAATCTTATTTTCATCAAATTTTTTTAACAGTCTACTTGAAATTTACAAATTATATTAGTTTTCCTTTTTTTTTTTCAACAATATTAGAGCTTTTTAGTAAAAGTGATTATTTTATCCTTAAATGTAATTAAATTAACAATGAGTAGAAAATTCATTAGCACTTGATATTTTCATATATTTATGTGACTAAAATAGATATTTCATGTTGTAAATTTACATTATTGGTAATATAATTTTTGTTTATTTTTTAATTATATAATATTAACATAAAATGGTAGGCAATTAGTGGCCTCTTGTAACATATGCATTTTATTTTATTTATATATGTAAATAATTAAATTAAGAGGGGGTCTATGTGATAAATCAAGAGGGAGTCTATGTGATAATCATGAGGGGGTCTAGATGATAATCATGGTAGGCAATTAGTGGCCTCTTGTAACATATACATTTTATTTTATTTATATATGTAAATAATTAAATCAAGAGGGGTCTATCTGATAAATCAAGAGGGTGAAATTGGAGCAAACCGAGAGAGGGAGGAGAGTTGACCTATTGACCCGTTTGACCCGACCCACCAGTTTCTTCCATTTTCGGCCACCTCATCGGCCGAGCAAGGTGTCAAACGAAAGCTTGTGAGTCGACCGTCTACCCCCACCAGTCCTTGCTGCTGCAAACCGCGCGGAACGCCGCCGGCAAAGCTCTAAACTTTTGCGGATTTGTCGTGGACAATCGCCGCTATTTTTGGCCGCGCCACCGGTTGGAAAAGGTTCCCCATCTCACCATCTTCCATTCTCGACCAGTAATCGCACCGAGGACGTCGATTTGCCGCCACTGACCACCTCAAAGTGCAGCGCGTGGGAGGGCACCACTGGCACCGTTGAACTCACCTCGATGAGAAGTGTCTAGTCCGAGCTTTCCCACCACCGTTGGGTGAATTCCGGTCAATGTTGATTGTAGGGGCATTTTGGTAATTTCATGCATAGAGGATAATTTTGTAATTTCTAAATTTGAGGATGTTTTTGCAATTTGAATTGAGGATAAATTGGTAATTTTATGATGTTGAGGATAAATTAGTAAATTATGAAATTAAGGATAGTATAATTTTAGATTTTAGTAAATTACGAATACGGGGTTAATACGGTAGGTCGAGGAAATTGTGAGTTGTAATGCTTAGACAAATATTTATTTTAAGCGTTGTTTTTGTGAGATTAGTTCGAATTATAATTGTAGGAAGTAATTATATCGTTTATTTAAAATAGGTGGATCTGCGGACGAGAATCTACCTGCGTACTTGGGTGATAGCCGAGTCTGAGTTTGTCATTGTGAGTATAATATATTAAAACTACTTGCGTACATTATTTTAATATAGTAAAGCTTGTTCGTGAAAAAAATATTTTAACTTTTTCCATTTAATGGTTCTCCGTAATAAATGTTTATTACGTATAAATATTTTGTTAAGTTATATTTATTCATTTATGCTCCGTATCGATTTTAAATTGGTAAAAGAGATGATTGATTTTCGAGAATGAATTAAAGTGTATTTATATGGATTTCAAGCATGATTTAAAGTATATATATGTTGATTTTGAGTATGATTTAAAGAGTATATGATTGATCTTGAGCTTGATTTAAAATGTATATATATTGATTTCGAGCATGATTTTAAGTGTATATTGATTTGGAACATGATTTAATGTTTAAAGCAAATACCCATTCCCTCCAGATATGATAAGATGAGATAGTAGGCCTTTGGGGCCTGTCTAAACAAATATATAGGTTTTGGGCTGTGTGTTTGGGCGCTTTTGCCTTTTGAGGACACATGCATGCAGACAAATATTAAGATAGAATGAGATATAAGACCGGGTGGTCCAGACACGATGTTGCCAGATAGCGCATCATAGCACGTCCGTTGAGATCCGGGTATGAGTTATGCTGATAAGCATGAGATGGTACGTGTAGCTCTAGGCATGATGGTACCCAGATAGTACATCATTACCATCCATTGAGGTCCGAATATGACTAGATTATCCCCTAGGTATTTGTTTAAGGATATTTATATTACTTATTATTTGATATTTCAGTATGAGATGATATTTCAATATGAGACGTTTTTCTTGATTTTGGGGCAGTATCAATTATATTTATGTTCAAAATATGATTGAAAAGAAAGGAATTTTTACATGAAAATATTTGTTTGTGAAAAGTAATTATACAGGCGATGCATTTATTTTTGTAAATATTTTATGTTTTCAAAAGCTACTATCCACTCACTTAGCTCATTGAGTTTTATACTCACCTTATTTTATTATATTTCCCCCCTAAGAGATTACAGGTACAACAGTTAACCCAGCAGCTATACATACTTAGAGTCATTTTGGTCACGTGAGGTTGTCTGAGGACATAGAATAATTATTTTTCATTTGGTTAATATATAATCATCCTATTTTGTAATTATACTGGGGATATGAGATAAGAATTATGAAACGTGTGTAATATTGGATATGTTACTGGATGAGACTGGTTGAAGTAGTTTGATGTAGAATAAACTATTTGGGAGTGCTTGTCTTATAATTGCAGGTTTGAGAATGTTATATATTTAGGGGAGGTTCTAGCGAACTTTCGGTAGAATTCTCATTAATAAGATGATTTTTAATGTTTGAGTTCAGTTTCTTAAGATAAGTCACCTCTGGGAATGGGGCAGGTCGTCTCAGTTGGTATCAAAGCATGGTTATAGATTCTGTAGACTTTACTTATTTAGAAAGAATAAGTTTATAATTTTAATAAGGAGGAATTCATATTTTGTAGACACCATCATGATTCGTCGTAGTGGTAGACGTGGCCGTGGCCGTGGTCGTGGCCGTACGCAGCCAATTGCTGGGTTGATTCCTAGTGTTATACCTAAGGGGGCAAATGAACCTATAGAATTTTCGACGCATGGGGCTGCACAACAAGCGCCTGGAAATGGCCCAAACATTGAGCAGTCATTTGATCGGCTGCCTTAGATTATGACTACAACTATTTAGAATCGAGCTCATTCACAGGCTGGTAGCTCTAACACCATAGAGTGCGTGAAAAGTTTAGGAGGGAGAAACTTTAATGTTACTGAGGCCGAGTCGTGGCTTGTCAAGCTAGAGCGTATTTTTGAAGTGATGAAGTGCTCAGCGGAGGATAAATTAACATTTCTCACTTTTCTACTTGAGGATAGAGCTTATCACTGGTAGCTGACTGTGAAACATCGATATCATGGGCATGCCCACATTAATTGGGACATTTTCTGTAAGGAATTTTATGCTTATTATTTTCCAGTGGTGTATCAAGACATCAAGCAGAGTGAATTCCTTCGATTGGTCCAGGGTTCTACGACAGTTGAAGAGTATGAGACAAAGTTTATGGACCTTTCTCGGTTTGCTACGGCTATAGTGAGTGATGAGAGAGAGAGATGCAGACGATTCGAGGAAGGTCTTCGATTTGAGATTCGCATCGTCTTAACTGTATCAAGATACACCGAGTTTGCAGAGGTAGTTGAAGCAGCCGAGATGGTTGAGCATAGTATTGCGGAAGGATGTAAAATTCAAGCATTGAAGCAGAAACTGAGCCAGAGCTGGATAGATAGTGGCTCTAGTAGTAGACCAACTAAGGAGGAAACATTGGTGCGGGATATTTTGATAACCCTCAGAGAAGTCAGGGTATAAGCATCAGGGGAGACCAGAGACAGAAGGTCAGCCATGGCTCAATGCAGCAGTCGGTGGGAAGTAATGTCAAGAGTCAGGGACATTATGACAGGAGTAAAGGGGGATATCGTAATGATCGTCCCAGAGATGCTTAGCATAATTCTTGCCTTGTATGTGGTAGAAACCATTAGGTTCAGTGTCAAATTAGAGAGAAAGTTTGTTATCATTGTGGTCAGCCTGGATACGTCAAGAGATTCTGCCCTACTTTATCTTAAGGTGACAATCCTACACGAGGGACATCCTCTCAGTACCAACCTTATCCTAGACAGACTCAGGGTCAGAGAGGTGTGCAGATAGGTGATTCTACTTCGACTGGTAAGAGTCAGAAGACTGCTTCAGCTCAGAGAAGTCAACCTGGTCGACCTCATACTCAGGCTCGAGTCTTTGCTTTGACACAGCAAGAGGCACGTGCTACATCAGATGTTATTATCGGTATATTATCTATCTTTGGCTGCAAAGTATATATTCTTATTGATCCTGGATCTACACATTCTTTTGTTTCCCGTACGTTTGCTAAACACGTAGAGCGAGAGCCTGAACCACTAGATTGTGACTTAGTTGTTAGTACATCTACGGGAGAGTCACTTTTTGCCAAGAGTGTGTATCGGAATTGAGTGATTGGAATGGGTGAGCATGAATTTGAGATGAATTTGATTGTTATAGATATTCGAGATTTCGATGCTATCTTAGGTATGGATTGGCTTGCATCTCATTATGCTACAGTGGATTATTTCAAAAAGGAAGTTGTATTTAATAAGCCAAGAAAAACTATGGTAAAATTTTGTGGGGAGCACAAAATTTTACCTTGATGTGTCATTTCTGTCATTAATGCAAGACGGTTGCTTAGAAAAGGATGCTCGGCTTACTTAGCATATGTAGTGGACACAAAAGTTCAAGAGTTGAAATTAGAGGATATTTCAGTAGTTCAAGAGTTCCCAGATGTATTTCTAGATGAACTGTCGGGGATACCACCTAATAAGGAGATTGAGTTTTCTATCGAATTAGTTCCTAAAACATCTCCTATATCTATGGCACCGTACAGGATAGCTCCAACAGAATTGAAAGAACTTAAGGTTCAACTACAAGAATTAGTGGATAAAAAGTTTATTAGGCCTAGTGTTTCTCCTTGGGGAGCTCCAGTTTTGTTTGTTAAGAAGAAGGACGGTACCTTTAGACTCTGCATTGACTATCGACAGTTGAACAAGGTTAGGATACACAATAAGTATCCACTTCCGCGTATTGATGACTTGTTTGACCAACTCCAGGGGGCTAAAGTATTTTCTAAGATCGACTTGCGATCGAGATATTATCAACTTAGAATTAAAGAGGATAATGTTTCTAAAACAGCATTTAGAACCCTATATGGACATTACGAGTTTTTGATGATGTCATTTGGGTTGACTAATGCTTCAGCAGCTTTTATGGATCTCATGAATAGGGTATTTCACCAGTATTTAGATCGATTCGTAATTATGTTCATCGATGATATTTTGGTGTATTCCCAAAATAAAGAAGAGCATGCTGATCACTTGCGGATGGTTCTACAAACTTTAAGAGAAAAGTAGACTTATTCCAAGTTTAGTAAGTACGAGTTCTGGTTGGGCAGAGTGACATTTTTAGGCCATGTGATATCAGTTGAGGAAATTTATGTTGATCCTCAAAAGATTGAAGCAGTTGTGAAATGGGAACGACCTACAAATGTCACAGAGGTTCGGAGTTTCCTTGGTTTGGTAGGGTACTATCGTCGATTTGTAGAGAGATTCTCTAAGATTGCTACTCCGTTAATGCAATTAACTAGAAAGAATGCCAAGTTCCAATGGAATGATGATTTTGAAAAGATTTTTCAAGAACTCATGACACGTCTTACCTCAGCACCAGTTCTTACACTTCCATCGGGCAAGGAAGGGTTTATGGTATACAGTGATGCTTCTAGGCAAGGGTTGGGTTGTGTGCTAATGCAACATGGGAAAGCAGTGGCTTATGCTTCTAGATAACTTAAGAAGCATGAGCAAAATTACCCAACACATGACCTAGAGCTGGCAGCGGTGGTGTTTGCACTTAAAATATGGAGACATTATTTGCATAGGGTAACTTGTTAAATTTTCACTGATCATAAAAGTCTCAAGTATTTATTTACTCAGAAAGACTTAAATTTGAGGCAAAGAAGACAGATGGAGCTAATTAAGGATTATGAATGCACTATTGATTATCATCCAGGAAAAGCGAATGTGGTGGCTGATGCACTGAGTAGGAAATCTTCTAGTTCTATGGCTCATATGCGAGTGGCCTGTATACCTCTATTGATCGAACTAAGATCTTTTGGAGTCGAGTTGGATGCCAATAATTACGGGGATTTGATAGCTAATTTTCAAGTTAGGCAGACTTTGATTAATAAAGTCTATTGGATGCAAGCACAGAATTCCCAGTTAATGAAGTTAATAGAGGATGTGTAAAACGGTTTATGAACCGATTTCATGGTGAAAGATGATGAAGTTTTAGTCATGGATAATAGACTTTGTGTACCAGATATTGAGAAGCTAAAGAGGGAGATCATGGAAGAAGTTCATTGTTCAGCCTATGCAATGCATCCTGGAAGTACGAAGATGTACCGTATATTAAGGGACCATTATTGGTGGCAAGGCATGAAAAAAGAGATTGCAGAATTTGTTTCTCGATGTTTGGTTTGTCAGCAGGTTAAAACTGAACATCAGAGACCTGCAGGGTATTCCCTGTCACTTCCTATTCCTGAATGGAAATAGGAGCATATTACTATGGACTTTGTATCGGGACTTCTGTGTACCCAGCGTGGACATGACAGTGTTTGGGTGGCTGTGGATCGACTTACAAAATTTGCTCATTTTCTACCATTCAAAACCACCTATTCAATGGATAAGTTGGGGTGTATTTATGTAGCTGAGATAGTTTGTCTTCACGGAGTATCGGTATCTATTGTTTCAGACAGAGATTCTCGGCTTACTTCAAAGTTCTGGACTAGCTTATAAAATGCCTAGGTACAAAGTTGAATTTTAGTACAACTTTTCATCCTCAGACTGATGGCCAGTCAGAACATACCATTCAAACTTTGGAGGATATGTTGCGAGCATGTGTTATGGAAATCAAGGGTAAATGGGACATTTATTTACCTTTGAAGGAGTTTGCGTACAACAATAATTATCAAGCTAGCATCAAGATGGCTCTATATGAGGCTTTGTATGGACAGAAATGCAGAACTCGAGTATGTTGGGATAAAGTTGGTGAGTGGAAATTATTTGGCCCATAATTAGTTTAGGATACTAATGAGCAGGTATAACTTATTCGGGATAAATTAAAAGTGGCCCAAGATAGATAGAAAAGTTATGCGGATAAGCGTAGGCGGGAACTAGAATTCAGTGTTGGTGATGTAGTGTTCTTACGAATATCTCTTTGGAAATGAGTACTTCGCTTTGGGAAGAGTAGGAAGCTCAGTCCACGTTACATTGGGCCATATGAGATCATAGAGCGTATTGATCCATTGGCTTATGGATTAGCTCTACCAGCTCAGTTGTCCAGAATACATAATGTGTTTCATGTTTCAATGCTCCAAAAGTACATGTATGATCCGAGTAATGTTTTATTGAAACAACCGATTCAGTTAAAGGAAGATTTGACTTACAAAGAAGAGCCAGTTGAGATACAAGAGGAAAAATACCAGGTGTTGCGTTCGAAAACTATCCCTTTGGTAAAAGTTCTGTGGAGGAATCATTCAAAGGAAGAGGCTACATGGGAATCCGAGGACTTGATGCGCGCTCAATAACCTCATTTATTTCTACTGGTAAGTAAATTTTGAGGACGAAATTTTTATATGTGGGGAGGATTGTAACATATGCATTTTATTTTATATATATATATATATATATATAAATAATTAAATCAAGGGGGGGTCTATGTGATAAATCAATAGAGGATCTATGTGATAATCATGAGGGGGTCTAGTTGATATTTTGTGGGTGTGTTTAAAAGAGGGAAACTGGGTGAAATTGGAGCAAACCGAGAGAGAGAGGAGAGCTGACCAGTTGGCCCGTTTGACCCGACCCGCCGGTTTCTTCCATTTTCGGCCACCTCAACCGCCGACCAAGGTGTCAAAAGAAAGCTTTTGATCCGGCCATCCACCCCCACCTATCCTTGCTGCTGCAAACCGCGTGGAAAGCCGTCGGCAAAGCTCCAAATTTTTGCGAGTTTGTTGTGGACGATCGCCGCCGATTCCCACCGTTTTTGGCTGCACCACCAGTTGGAAAAGGTTCCCCACCTCACTATCTTCCATTCCCTACCAGTCACCGGCAACGAGGAGGCCGATTTACCTCTGACCGACCACCTCAAAGTGCCGCGGCTTCACCACTGGCACCGTTGAACTCACCTCGATGATAAGTGTCTAGTCCGAGCTTTCCCACCGCCGTTGGGTGAATTTCGATTGATGTTGACCGTAGGGGCATTTTGGTAATTTCTAAATTTGAGGATGTTTTTGCAATCTGAATTGAGGATAAATTGGTAATTTTATAATTTTGAGGATAAATTAGTAAATTATGAAATTGAGGGTAGTATAATTTTGAATTTTATTAGTAAATTACGAATATGGGGTTAATACAGTAGGTCGAGGAAATTGCGAGTTGTAGTGTTTAGACGAATATTTATTTTAAGCGTTATTTTTGTGAGATTAGTTCGAATTATAATTATGGGATGTAATTATATCGTTTCTTTAAAATAGATGGATCTGCGAATGAGAATCTACCTGCGAACTTGGGTGATAGCCGAGTTTGAGTTTGTCACTGTGAGTGGAATACATTAAAACTACTTGCGTACGTTATTTTAATATAGTAAAGCTTGTTTCCATTTAATGGTTCTCCGTAATAAATGTTTATTACGTATAAATATTTTGTTAAGTTATATTTATTCATTTATGCTCCGTATCGATTTTAAATTGGTAAAATAAATGATTGATTTTCGAGCATGAATTAAAGTGTATTTATATGGATTTCAAGCATGATTTAAAGTGTATATATGTTGATTTTGAGTATGATTTAAAGAGTATATGATTGATCTTAAGCATGATTTAAAATGTATATATATTGATTTCGATCATGATTTACCCATTCCTTCCAGATATGATGAGATGAGATAATAGGCCTTTGGGACCCGTCTGAATACACATATAGGCTTTGGGGCGTGTGTTTGGGTGCTTTCGCCTTGTGGGGGCATATGCATACAGACAGATATTGAGATATAATGAGATATAAGACCGGGTGGTCCGAACATGATGTTGCCAAATAGCGCATCATAGCACGTTCGTTGAGATCGGGGTATGAGTTATGCTGATAAGCATGAGATGGTACGTCCTCTTGTCTATCCGTGTAGCTCCGGGCATGATGGTACCTAGATAGTACATCATTGCCGTCCGTTGAGGTCCGGATATGACTAGATTATCCCCCAGGTATTTGTTTAAGGATATTTGTATTACTTAGTATTTGATATTTCAGTATGAGATGATATTTCAATATGAGATGTTTTTCTTGATAATTATATTTATGTTCAAAATATGATTGAAAAGAAAGGAATTTTTACATGAAAATATTTATTTGAGAAAAGTAATTATACAAGCGATGCATTTATTTTTATAAATATTTTATGTTTTCAAAAGCTACTATCCACTCACTGAGCTCACTGAGTTTTATACTCACCTATTTTATTATATTTTTTTTTCCTTCCAAGAGATTACAGGTACAACAGTTAACCTAGCAGCTATACATATTTGGAGTCATTTTGGGCACGCGAGGTTGTCTGAGGACATAGAATAATTATTTTTCTTTTGGTTAATATATAATCATCTTATTTTTGAATTATACTAGGGATGTGATATAAGAATTTTGAAACGTGTGTAATATTAGATATGTTACTGGATGAAAAGTCATTGCACTTGGATTGACCATTAAACTTGCAACCCTAAAAATTATAAAATTAATGGACCAATAAACATGACACACCTACCTTTAACTTGATATTGTAACTATTAAACTTCAAACCAAAGGAACTTGAAAATGAGGGTAATGAACATAAAAATCGGAATCATTAACTTGAAATCGGTCACTATTAACTTGCAACTCTGAAAATCATGAAGTTAATGGACTAATAAACATAAAACACCTACCATGACCATTAAACTTAAAACCTAAGGAACTTGAAACTAAGGCCAATGAATATGAAACTGAGAATTATTAACTTAAAACCAGGGACCATTAGCTTGTAATTCCAAAAATCATGAAGTTAATGGACTAATAAACATGAAACACCTACCATTAACTTGATACTGAGACTATTAAACTTGAAACCAAATGAACTTGAAACTGAGGGCAATGAACATAAGACCGGTGACCATTAACTTGCAACCCCGACAATTATGAAATTAATGGACCAATAAATATAAAACACTTACTATTAACTTGATACGAAGACCATTAAACTTGAAACCAAAAGAACTTGAAACTGAGGGCAATGAACATGAAATCAGGAACCATTAACTTCAAACCGAGGACCATTAACTTGCAACCCCGAAAATCATAAAGTTAATGTACCAATAAATATGAAACACCTAACATTAACTTGATACTGAGGCCATTAAACTTGAAACCAAAGGAACTTGAAGCTGAGTGCAATGAACGTGAAACCTGGGACCATTAACTTGCAACCTCAAAAATCATAAAATTAATGGACCAATAAACATAAAACGCCTATCATTAACTTGATATTAGTACCATTAAACTTGAAACCAAAGAAACTTGAAACTGAGGGAAATGAACATAAAACGCCTACTAATAACTTGATACGAAAACCATTAAATTTAAAATCAAAGATACTTAAAACTGAGTGTAATGAATATGAAATCAGGAACCATTAACTTGCAACCTCGAAAATCATGAAGTTAATAGACCAATAAATATGAAACATGTACCATTAACTTGATACTGAGACTATTAAACTTGAAACTAAGGAAACTTGAATCTAAAGAAACTTAAAACTGAGGGCAATGAACATAAAACCGGGGACCATTAACTTGCAACTCCGAAAATTATGAAATTAATGGACCAATAAATATGAAATAGCTCCCATTAACTTAATAACGGACCATTAAGTTTAAAACCAAAGGAACTTAAAATGAGAGCAATGAACATGAAATCGAGAACCATTAACTTAAAATCGAAGACCATTAACTGCAACCCCAAAAATCATGAAGTTGATAGACTAATAAATATGAAATATCTATCATTAACTTGATACTCGGATCATTAAATTTAAAACCAAATGAACTTAAAACTATAGGCAATGAACACAAAACCCGGAACCATTTACTTGCAACCTTGAAAATCGTGAACTTAATAGACCAATAAACATGAAATACGTACTCATTAACTTGACATTGAGACCATTAAACTTGAAACTAATTTTTAATTTTTATAAAATTAATTTTTTATTATTGTAGGCCTTTAATATTAAATAATTAATATTTTTATTTATTATATAATATAATAATAGTTGAAGGAGCAACCAGTTACTCTTTACCGGTTGCTCCAAGTTACCGGTTGCTTCAAGTTTTTGTTTGTTTTTTGCTGCCACTTGGCAGCCAAACAATGACCAACTCTTTTTTTTTTTTTCTCCTACATGTATTACATACATGAAGTTATTGTAGCAATGCCCGAAAAATGATGATTGTTAATTCTTTCTTTCCATTGAATAAAGAGATAATACGAATGTGATGCTATTCACTTACAATCTCATGGCTATATATAGTGAAAGTTTCCATCAGCTTTAATTTGTAAAATAAATGAACATAATGCTTCTTATTAAATTTAAGGCATAAATGAACTATATTAAAGTAATAATAAATCTACTGTTACACAACAATACCCAATTTTTAAATATCTTGTTCTATATAATAAAAGAACTTATTTTCTTTTATTATTCAATGGAAGGGGCATTAGCAGAAAACTTTCAAACTTTTAAAAGTATCTCAAAAATAAAGGAAGTTGGTGCTCCAAAAAGGGGCTTGGATTAAACCATTATGTCTTTATATAGTTTAGAAATTTCTTTTTTTTTTTAAATCATACTTTTATTTTTAGAGGAAAGAAAAGTATGAATTTTTTTATTAAACCATTATGCTTTATATTGTAATTTTATTTCTTCATCGTTCAACCTCTTGTTGGGCCCCTCTTTATCAGCTGAGCCTAGCCCATCAATCTAACAAGGAAATATGCTCAGCAGTACATGTTCAAGCAAGCTTTCCTCTACATTCGTTGTTCTCTCTCCGTAATCACATAGCGTTGTCTGCCAGAAAATGACAAACAAAAATATGCTGCTTAATTTATTATGTAACTTTGGGACGTTTCTTGATTTATGACGTTCATGGTACAATGATTATATTATCTATCATGTCGATATGGAAAAAATACTAATAAACAATATTATCGTTTAAACAAATATTATTTTTCAAAGAGCAGTCTATTCCATCCCCACAATATAAAAATAACATATTAAAATAATTTGTCTTATCTTCGACTTGTAAGCTTGATGGTGAATTAATTCTATTATTAACTATGCCATTCTTTTGTGAAAATGAATGCATCAGCTTACATACAAGCAAATTTGAACTTTGAATTCGGGGAGCTCAAACTTTTGAATATATATATATATGTACAATTTTTTAATAATTATAAATTTTTTTATTAATATTTTAATAATTCAACCGCTCTCTCTCTAACTTGGGACCAGATTTAGTGTGGTCCTATAATCAAGAACACTATGGACTCAGAATTCAAATAATACTAATCTGTATTTTTGTAGTGAATTGCGTATATTGACTGATATGTGTATAGTTTTAATTAAGCATTCGTCCCCTAATATTCCTATCATGCGTTTGTAAAATAATCAAGTAACACAAAATAGAACGATGACAAATTTTGTTTCATCTCTTTGATGCAAAATAATAATTTATGTCTTATTCAATTTGAGAAAATATAAATAACCAATTTGGAAAAAGACATGCATAATCATGCACTTCATTATTTATGGTTGTTAAATAATTTTTCTCTCAATCAAGATAATTTAGATCAGAATACTAATGATTTGAGATTAGTTTATACTCTATGTGCAAAGCCACCTATCAACTAATGTTTTGCCACGTAGGATATAGTAATTCTCTCTTATTATTACAATTAACTAGTATTTATTAGAAAACCGGGATTCTCTCATGATTTAGACTTGTACTCCATAAAATGCACATAATGATTACTGGATATATATATATATATATATATATATATATATATATATAAAAGAATATAATATGATATTCAAATTTGAACCATATACTATTACTAATAGAGAATTGTAACTTTTTATTAGAAAGATAGAAATTGTACAAAAAGTATCCAAAAGTTTTTCCATCAAATCACTTGTAATAGCTCCTATATTTTTCTTGAATGTCAGCATCATTCATTTTATTCGACATAATTCTAAGAATGGAAAGTGACATTTTAGATCCTCTTAGAAATTTTTTGTACCACTTTAGCCACTGATAGATTAATACCCCATTTCATCTCTAATATTTAAATAGTCATAAAAAAGAAATATACTCACACTGGTGAAGGGGTTGGAAGGTAAAGTGATCTTTTCACAGATTTACTAGTTTTACTTTGTAGATGTCTCATATAATCAATTTATATGTAAATATATCACATTTATTCTTCAAATTTGTGAGTGCGAGTTTTTGACCTTTTTTTTTTTTAATGTTTCAACACCATGGATAAAATAACAAATTAAAAATATATTAGTAACTTAAAAGATTTTCTAAGAGCGACTAAAATAACATTATTTCTTCTAACAAAACTTCGGCTCATTCTAATAACTTGACCCACCATTTTAATTTTAAGGATATAAACGATTTGATTGTCATCCCGTCTCAGAAACCACCAATTTGATTCTCCAAGCACGTTCAATAATTCGGAAACAACCATGCTGGGCCTATCAGAGTACAGCTCCAAGAACTTATTATTTTGTCTCCTATTATACATTTTACACAGTGGCATAAAGTACAACTATAAGAAAGCTTAAAAATGTACATTAATGTTCCCCATACACATCAAGAGCCCAAACCGAAAAATAAAAGAAAGATACGATGGGTGCTAAAGCCACGCTCAAGCTTCCTGTTCTTGATTTCTCCAACAAAGAAATGAAGCCAGGAACCAACTCTTGGCTCAAAGCTTGTAATGATGTAAGGCAAGCCCTTGAAGAGTATGGTTGCTTCTTAATCGAGTGCAACAAAAATTTAATCTCATCCGAATTTCGCAGTGAAGTCTTCGGTGCCTTGAAAGATTTGTTTGATCTCCCCACTGAAACCAAAATGAAAAACAAATATGAAAGGCCCTTAACTGGCTATGTAGGACAAATTCCCAAGCTTCCTTTGCATGAAAGCATGGGAATTGACAATGCAACATCCACAGAGGCAACTCAAAGCTTCACCAAAATTATGTGGCCACAAGGAAATGATAGATTCTGGTACATTAATATTTGAACTTATGACTAATAATTTCATCTTGTAAGTTTCTTATTAGAAGCTCATTTTTATTTTAAAATTATTTTTCCTTTTTTTTAGTAAAATCGTGAAATCGTATGCAACGCTAGCAGCAGAATTGGATCGAATGGTGAGCAGAATGATTTTTGAAAGTTATTCGTTGGAGAAGTACCATGATTCTTACATTGAATCGATTACTTATCTTCTTCGAGTGTTAAAAAATAGGGCGCCAATTGGAGGTGAGCCTAATCTTGGTTTTGTTACTCATACTGACAAGAGCTTCACCACTATTCTTCATCAAAATCAAATTAATGGCCTGGAGATTGATACAAGAGATGGCCAAAAGATCAATGTTGAGTTGTCACCTTCTTCTTTTGTTGTCGTTGCTGGCGATGCATTAATGGTGAGTCACGCTCATGCATTAATATGAAGGGAGAATTAAAATTGGTCCCTATTGTTTCTCATTTATATCACTTAGATCTTTATTTATTTTTTATTATCGAATGCATGCCCAACGATAAATCTATAAATAAATAAATAAAAACAACTCAAACACTTTTTGGATTCTTTTATTATTTTATATATTCATATGTATTTTAAAAGATACAATGGTTTTATAGTTTAAAAAGTCACTTTTATCTTTCAACTATAAAGTTTAAAATGTTGAAATTATAAATTAGAGATGTAATAGGATAATTAAAAAAAAAAAAGGAGTTAAGTGGTAAAAGTTATAAATTTAAGGGATCGAGATGTTATATTCTCTAATACAAAACTAGTATTTTCTCTTGACAATATATATGTTGCAATAAATATGAACTGAATGCACTTAATCTTGCATTTCCAATTAAACACATATTTTAGAAAAAAATTTAGATTTACCTTGATTAGCCATGAATCCAAGCTTCAAACACGTTATGGAGCTTGTATGAATTGTCAAGAAATTGATCCAAGTGTTGTAAAGCTGCTGCCTTCACCTCAGATCAAAATTGTTTGAATATACTGTGGATATGAACAGTGAAATTGGGAGAACAACCCGATTTTGGCCACCAAAAAAAACATGAAAAAATTCTATTTTGACTCCTTAAACATCACCCATGAATTATTCAATGACCTTTTGTTCAAATATGCTCGGAATCAAAAAATCCGAAAATAAAGAAAAATTCCATGGGTGAGTTAAAGCTTGATTCATCCTAAAAAATGGCCATGGTTCAATAGGAAATGCATAACCATGGGCTCTGATACCAATTGTTGCAATAAATATGAACTGAATGCCCTTAATGTTGCATTTTCAATTAAACACATATTTTAGGAAAAATTTTAGATTTACCTTAATTAGCCATGAATCCAAGCTTCAAACACGTTATGAAGCTTGTATGGATTACCAAGAAATTGATCCAAGTGACTGTAAAGCTGCTGCCTTCACCTCAGATCAAAATTGCTTGAATATACTGTGTATATGAACAGTGAAATCGGGAGAAAAACGAGAGAGAGAGGTGCACTGCACTCATTCCCCAGATTTGAAGGTTATACTTATCTATAATATACTACTATATAGGGTATGAAAAAATCAGACTCATTAACACAATATTTGATCACTTAATACATGAGTCTGTTAAGATTGCTCCTTAATATTTGACAGTAGTCACGTATTAATTCGGTAAAGCATAAAACAATTAAAATGATTTATGCTAGTCCATAATATGTGAGAAATAAATCTAACAATATAACCATATTGATTTTATTTATTCATTTATTGGTTGATTAGGCATGGAGCAATGACAGGATACATTCTCCGAGCCACCGAGTGATCATGAATGGGGCTGTGGATAGATACTCTCTGGCATTATTTTCATTCAGCGACGGGATCGTGAAAGTTCCCGACGAGCTTGTTGATGAAGAACATCCAGTAAAGTATAAACCCTTTGAGCATTTTGGACTGTTACGTTACTTTCGAACGGATGAGGGTTACAAATCCAAGTGTCCAATTAAAGCCTATTGTGGCATTTGAAAGTCTTCAGCGCTCCTAAGCTCTCCAGATTAGAGTTGCAAATAAACACATGTAATCTTAAATGTGTGTATCGATTGTGTTAGGGGTTCCTAGTTTTGTATTTTAAGCTTCTCTCTGGCCTGCTACCTGTAAGCTTAATTGTCTAGTATCGCTGTTTATTATAATTGTTATCAATGTGTTATTAATTTATGTGAACAGATGTCCCCCAGGAATTTCAGTGAGTGATTTTCAAGAAGTTTTCTTTAACTAATTATCTGCATTTAATGTTATGTGAGATACTGTTTTGTTACTTGTTAAATTATACCAAAGACTACTGGCTACTGCTCGGTTAAGTCATTAAATTATTATTGAAACTCTACATTTGATTAAGCATTACACTGTTGAGAGGAAAATGCGAGGTTTTAGCAAACAAATTAATTAATTAGTTTTAATTTGAAGAATTCTTAATTGATTAATTTGGGGGTAAAAATATCGTATTATCCTCAACCGTGTGTTTTTTGATGCGACTATTTTAGCACCAAGAATTAAATGGGTAAAAGATCTAGATGGTAAAAACAAATTCTAAGAATGATGAAAGTGTAACTTCCCTTTTTTTTTGTTGAGGTGAACATTTATCTAACATTGAATTTATTTAAATGTTTTCTAACATTGAATTGTATTTTTATGAAGATTATTGGGAGTTTTGATGGCTTTTTCACTTATATAAAACTTTTATTCTTTAAATGTTTACTTTATTAAAAATTTTAGTGGGATTTTGGACTGCCCCAAAGAAAACAATAAGTATGTGATCATAAAGGATGAATATATGGGAGAAAGATTGTCTTGCTATGTTAATGAGGCAGAAATAGTGTTAGAGGTGCAATCAGAGTGTCCAGCGTCCGCATTCTAATGCTCAAATTAAATTTTGAGTAAAGAATGGTGGCTTCAAGGTCAAAGGAACCTTGAAGCTCATATCAATAGCAAAAGCAAGCATTGAAGAAGATGAGAGCGACATTTTATTTGTGTTGAGAAGTTAGTTACTGCTTGAGAGTGTGACTTGAGCTTTTGTGGAGTGTAGCTAATGGTATTTTTGTAATTTCAAACACATGGTTATTGTTAATTGGGCTACCTTCTTCAAGCATGAGTATTTTTTACATTATATTTGTGGTCTCAAGATAATGATATGTCTATGCAAGGGAGGCAAAAGAACCATCAACCACCCTTTTGCTCATTGCCTCTTATACATAAACCTCTCTTCAATTAGTGATCCTACTGATTTTTAGGTGGGGATAGCTGGCATGGTAGCCCTTGATCATTCTAGGAATCTTTTTTTCCATTGGTAGCTTGTATTTAGTAAATGTAAGATATATTTTTTTTATTTTCTTATAGTAGCATGCCCTTTTCATGTGTGGCTTCAACCATAAAAAATGTGGGTTTTATTTTTATCCCACAATTTCATACTTTTTGACAAAACAACCCTCCCTTTGAGGAGTTTATCTCTCGGCTTGTTTGGGCTATTGTATCACCCTTGGTCAATCAATCTTTATTTTCCAGTTAGAACTTTTATTACAAAGCAGCTATGGCTTTACCGGAGTCCTTTTTACTTTGATATTAAATCTCAGCTATCATTTGTGGAAAAGAATCAAGCTATATAATGCACGTAGATTTTATCAGTATCCATGGCTCGCTAATATTTTTGACATAGATGACATTAATTTGCATACAGGCAAGATGATTGAAACTATATCGTCCAAATTTCCCCCCTATATTCATTCAATGTGACATTGGTACTATATAGATTATTAATTATTAATTTTCTTTTTTCATCATTCGATTTTGACCTGGTCCTTTCCAGCTTTTATTTATTTGCATGGTACAATGACGCAGCAAATAAACTAACTAGTAGAGGTCCACACTCTTAATTTATAATATCAAAGAACTTTAAGTAATTGACATTTTTGAATAATGTATATTGGCTATCTTAATTTCTACAATATCTGTGTATTTACAAAACTGGTCAATTGTCACTCACTTTCATGCATAAGAGCGTTACATATCTAATCTCTTTCAAATATTTAGTGGTCCAAAGTTAGGCTTTGTCTGTTACAACATCTTTGTCACAATATTATTTAATAATGCATAATTTCTCAAATCTAGTCATATATAGATGCTATAGTTACATCTGCAACTGCCAAAAGATTGCGATCACCCGCAAATTAATTTCCTTTTATATTTTTAAAATTTTATCTCTATCTATTACCTTATTTACTACCAAATTAACTAGTGTTTTGGTTTGATACCAAAAACCATCCCACCTGGCTATGACATAAGGATTAAAATTTAAAATTGATCTGATCTGTGCTAAATTTTTAAAGATCTGGCGTCACACCACCATTATTTATATAGTGTAAAGTTGGAATTTAATTATATATATTGGAAAGTAGAATCCATATTATTCACTGTATTAAATTGTAAATAGATCTTTCTATATGTATTCCTAAATTACAGTAGACTTTGATAGCATAGCTTAATTGTAGGGATCCTAGCTTAATTATAGGAACTGATGGTCAGTCAGCTATGTGTATATATACTCAATCAAATATCAATGAAACATATACTTTTCTCTTATATTTTCAATATATGCATTTTAGTTTATCCAATAACACAAATTATAATCTAAAAAAAAAAGACCAGTAGTGTATCCAAATCTAAAATTAATTTGTTATACATAGTCGGATTTGGATTTAGCACTTATTTGATTTGGCCCTTATCCTTTTACATGATTTTGATTAGTAGTTGTTAGATACGAATTTATATGTAATTAAAAAATTGAAAAAAATGACATACACAACCCTAAAATTTGAGGAAATGGTTGCCAACACCCCTAATTTTTAAAAAGTGACATCAAGACCTCTTTTCTACCATTATTTGACCCTTATACCTTTTACCTCTATTATCTCAAAATGATACACTTTAAATTTTTTTTATAGATATAAATATTATTTAAATAATGCAATTTATGAATAGACTGACAATATTAAAATATTTTGGTATTTTAATAAATTTAAATATTTAAATTGTTATATTTATTCCATGAAAATATTTTTATTTATTATATGATTTTAAATAAATATTTACGTTAAATACATTTTACTAGTAAAAATAAAAAATCTCACATACTAATAGTGTTAAAATTATTATTTTACTTAACATTCAAAATAAATTAAATTTTAATACATTTATTTTAATATTATATTCTATTTATTATAAACTTTATTCTAATATAATAAAATATATCAAATAGATTAAAATAGTAAAATATTTAAAATTTTATAAAATGTATGTATTATTACACTTATTTTAATGTTATATTTCTATTTATTATAAAAAAATTAGAGTTTTTTTTTTTTAGATAACAGAAGTAAAGAAAATTACAATCAAAAGGGGATCATGGTATCTATTTTTAATACTTAGAAGTGTTGGTGACTATTTCCTCAAAATTTGGGGGTGTACATGTCTTTTTCCCTTAAAATTTAGGGATACACTTTTATGAATACATATGGCGACAGCAAAGATCAAATTCTATGTTGTAGCGCATTCATTTACCAACTTTATATATATATATATATATCTTTCATACCATACCATATCTAACCAAAGTATTGGACAGATGATTTTAAGTGAACCATTAACCATCTATAAGTAACGGGCACATGCAACATCATAAACACATCTAATAAAAAAAAAAAAAAACATAAAACAAGAACATGGGATCAAAAACAATGCCCAAGATTCCTGTTATAGATCTGTCGAAACAAGAGTTGAAGCCAGGAACAAGCATTTGGCTCTCAACATGCAATGATATTCGTCATGCATTTGAAGAATTTGGTTGCTTTGAAGCAATTTATCAAAAGGTTTCTCAAGAACTTCGCAGCGAAGTCTTTGCTTCAACTGAAGAATTATTTGAGGTCCCAATAGAGATCAAAGTCAAGAACACAAGCACTAAGCCTTACTTTGAATATTATGGACAATATACCTTCATTCCGCTCTATGAATCCTTGGCCATTGACTATCCAGAAACTCGCAACGCGACTCAAAGCTTCACCAATCTCATGTGGCCTGTGGGAAATGATCGCTTTTGGTATGATTTGTCCCAATTTCTTCCTGTGTGCGTCTGAGATTCTCTTTTTTTTTTTTTTTTTTTTTTAAATTTCGGTCCCAAAATACTTTAAGATAGCTAAATTAGTTCCTCAATTTAAGCTATTTTTTTAAATATTAAATTTTAAGCTATAATTACCCTGTTAGCCTATATTTTAAAAATTACTCAAAATGTCCATTTCTATTAATTATCATCGTTTTTTCACCTATTCCTTATTATATTTGTTTGAATTTTAAGATATATCAAACAAAAAATACTGTTTTAACCTTGAAAACTCAAATCAACAGCTATGAAATTAATGAGAAAGTTGTTTTGAGTAAATTTTTTTAAACGAATTAACCGGATAATTGACACAAGCTAAATATATATACTAAAGGAGTATTAATTTATCCTTTATTTTATATATCGTTTGATCAAAGTGCTTTCTGAAATTGTTTTTATTTGAAATAATTGGAATAAGCCACTTGCATTTTCTTCTTTTTGGGGTTTAAAATTATAGTGAAAGCTCTCTGTCCATGTCGGCGCTAGTAGTGGAATTAGACAAAATGGTAACAAGAATGCTATTCGAAAGCTATGGCGTCGAGAGTTACTACGATTCATACATCGGATCAGTCAATTACCTTCTCCGATACTTCAAATACAGAGCACCAGAGCCGAACGAGACGACGATGGGCTTAACTCCTCACACGGACAAGACCATGACATCCATAATCCATCAAATAAATCACATAAATGGTTTGCAGGTTCAAGCAAAGGATGGTCAGTGGAGTGATGTTGAACCCTCCCCTTCATCTTTTATTGTCATGGCAGGTGATGCACTCATGGTGAGTCTCACTAAATAACTCTTTTTTATTTTTTCATGATATTTCATAAAATTATTTTTGAAATTTTGTTTTCGTAAAAGAGTGAGAATTGCCCCCAATTTTTTTTTAATTGATTTAACAAAATATCCCTTCCATTATCGTGGTTTGCTTAAAAAGAAAGGAGAGAATCACACACTTAAGTGCTTAATGACGTTTATTGTTTTTACCACATAATTCCTTATTATGATTTAATTATCCATTATATCCCTGAATTAACGTAGAAACTGAAAAAAAATACATATATTATACTCTTGTTGTCAGTGTAATGTGTGTTTGTATTTGCCAATGGTTTTGCATACTAAAAAATTTATTATTTATCCTTCAGCAATAAAATTATAATTGTTAATTAAAAAAATATCAGGGACCTAAGTGGTAAACCTGAGAAATATTAGACACCTAAGTGTCATTCTTCCTATAAAATAGATTAAATGAATTGTTTTGATCACATAATTTTTTTATTTTCCTTTCAGGCATGGAGTAATGATCGGATACCACCTTGTCGCCATCAAGTGATTATGGATAATGCAAGTGAAACAAGATATTCTCTAGGGTTATTTTCATTCAGCAGTGGAGTTGTAGATATACCAAAAGAGCTAGGAGATGAAACGAAGCCCTTAAAGTATAAGCCATTTGATCATTTTGGGTTCCTTCATTTCAATCAATCAGAAGAGGGTAAGAAATCCGCTTCTTCAATCCAAGCTTACTGCGGTATTTGAGAAATCTTTTGAGCTGAAGAAGGTTAATGCGATGATTCTGTGCCGGTGACTGCCTGTGTGCAAGATAATTGTCTGGTGTAATAAATTAGTGTTCCTCGTTAAGTAATATTGCGAAAGCTTTGTAATATTTTTCTCATGAATAAAAGAATAGGTTGCATATAATGTTAAAAAGATTATCATGCATAGATCAATAATAAATCCTGTGCGTATACAAATTTGAGGAAATTTTTAGTTCATAAGCTAACTTTTGAATAGAAGTTAAGCTCATGAAATTTTATATAATTTCAAATTTAACCAAACGAGTGTAGTCCATGTTAGCATAAATACAAGTGATAGGTGATTAGTAAATACAAATTTAAGAATAGTTTAATTGACAACCTCCTAAAATGGGTTGTATAAAAGATAATTCCGATGGTTTATCAAAAGGAAATTTGGGTCGTACTGTGGCAGGTGGTGTTTTTCGAGATTCTAAAGGATCCTTTCTTAGGGGTTATTGCTTTCCTTTAGGAGATCATACAACCTATTATGCTGATATTTTTTGCAGCTATTCTTATTATTGAGCTTGCATACAATAAGAGTTGAAGAACTTTGTAACTAGAATGTGATTCTATGTTGGTTTATATTTTTTTAACGATAAGTCACTTTAATCTCTTTGGACCTTATGAAACCACTAGATGATTGATGTCATCTCCTCAGTCAGATGGACATTAGATTACTCTTTTTGTGAAGTTAATTATATGGCAAATAGTTTGAAAAACTTAGGATTAAAGTGCTCTGCTTACACTTGGTAAAATAATCAACCACATAAGATTTCTAGATTTCCTTTTAATGATGCTAATGAAGTTCTTAGTTATCGTTTCTCTTAAGATTATTCTTTCTTTTGCCGTCTATCTTTGCAGCTTTTCTTTCACTGTTGTAGCTTTCTAGCTATTTTGAGGGATAAGGCTCACTATGTCCCTTCCTCAGTAAGAGTATATTATTATTCATCTTCAATAAAGTCTCCTCATTAGCTGAGGTTTATTAAAAAAATTTATATAGATGAACCATAAACTATCTGTCAAAGTTGGGCACCGCCACGGCCCTTCTAGATGGGTGGTGCCCAACTTCAACACGGCACGCGGTGCCGTGTTGAAAAAAGGAAAAAAATAAATAAAATAATATAATAAAATAAAATAATAATAAATAAATAATGAATAGTAGTCAAAATGTGGCTATAAATTGAGAGCCTTTTCCTTCATTTCAATCATCCCAGAAAATTTATTTCCTCTTGTATTAGAGAGAATTTTGAGAGTTAAATAAGTACTCTTAGTATTGGGTGTAATTGGGGTATTGGGAAATGAGAATAGTTTTCTCCTAGTTATAAAGAGAGTATAATTATTCTCTTCTATTATTAGAGAGAAATTATTATTTTTCCAGTATAATAAAATTATTTCCTTCTGTCTTTGTCTGTGGATGTAGGCTATAAGCCGAACCACGTAATTTTTGGTATCCAAATTTGTGCTTGCTCTTTATTTTTCTTCCAATCTCATTTAGTTGTGGTTCTACTTCACTCATAAATTTCCTAACAGTGGTATTAGAGCATTGGTTGTATTTTTTGGAATCGGAGTCCCTGTTCACGTATATGGTTACTATTCACTTGAAACAGTGAGAGCCGATCCTATCAAAGGTAGTTCGTGGTGAAAATAATGGTGGCAAAATACGAGATTGAGAAGTTCAACAAGAATAATTTCTCGTTGTAGAAAATGAAGATGAAAGCTATTCTGAGAAAAAATAATTGTTTGGCAGCAATTGGAGAAAGACCCATGGAAATAATTGATGATGGCAAGTGGAACAAGATAGACGGTAATGCAATTGTTGATCTACACTTAGCACTTGCAGATGAGGTGTTATCTAGTGTAGCAGAGAAAAAGACAGCGAAGGAAATATGGGATACTCTCACAAAATTGTACGAGGCTAAGTCGTTGCACAACAAGATCTTTTTAAAGAGGAGACTCTATACTCTTCGCATGACGGAATCTACATCAGTAACCGACCATATCAACACCTTGAAGACTCTATTTTCGCAACTCACAACATCGGGTCACAAAATAGAGGAAAATGAACGTGCAGATCTTCTACTTCAAAGTCTATCAGATTCGTATGATCAACTCATCATCAATATGACGAACAATAACCTGACGGACAGTCTAGTTTTCGATGATGTTGCAGCCTCCATCCTAAACGAGGAAAGCAGACGCAAGACCAAGGAAGATAGACATGCAAGTTCGCAGCAAGCAGAAGCGCTATTGGTGACGAGAGAGAGATCAACAGAACGTGGCCCCAGTGGGAGTTAGAATCATGGTAGATCAAAATCCAGAAGTAAGAAGAATGTAAAGAAAGGGCATGTAAAGAAATAGTGTTGGAGCAATCAGAAGAGTAGAGAGAATAAAGTACCTGAGTCATCAAATGCTCAGGGTTGTGTGGCTAGTGCTTCGGATGATGGCAAAATTCTCTATAGCGAGGTAGCAGCTGTTATAGAAGGAAGAAAGCGGTTAGCTGACTTTTAGCTTATAGACTCAGGAGCAACATGGCACATGACCTCTCGGAGAGAATGGTTCTACACATATGAACCAATCTCAGGAGGATCTGTGTACATGGGCGATGACCATACCTTGGAGATCGCTGGTATTGGTACTGTCAAAATAAAAATGTATGATGGAACAGTTCGCACAATTCAGGAGGTACGATATGTCAAAGGCCTGAAGAAAAATCTATTGTCTTTAGGACAAATAGATAGTCTTGGGTGCAAAATCCATATTGAAAATGGGATGATAAAAATTGTCAGAGGAGCGCTTGTGTTAATGAAGGTAGAAAAGATCTGTGCGAATCTATTCATGCTTCAAGGAGAAACACTACAAGAAGCTGATGCGTGTGTCGCGTCAAATGGAGAAGAGTTAGCGATGATGTGGCATCTCAGACTTGGCCATATGTCAGAACAAGGTTTGAAGATGCTCTCTCAGCAAAAGTTACTTCCGGGACTCAAATCGGTAAGTTTACCATTTTGTGAGCATTATGTTACAAGTAAGCAGCATGGATTGAAATTTAGCAGATCTCATGCTAGAAGTAAATGCATTCTCGACTTAGTTCATTCTGATGTTTGGAAATCACCGGATTTATCCCAAGGATGTGCAAAGTACTTCGTTACTTTTATTGATGATTACTCCAGGAGATGTTGAGTGTATCCAATCAAGAAAAAGTCAGATGTGTTTCCAGTATTCAAGGAATTCAAAGCACAGGTTGAACTTGAATCCGAAAAAAAGATCAAGTGCTTAAGAACAGATAATGGTGGAGAGTATACAGATGGTGCATTTCTTGCATACTGTAAGCAGAAGGTATTCGGAGGCGCTTATGATGGCATACACTCCTCAACAAAATGGAGTGGCGGAGCGAATGAACAGAACTCTTATAAAGAGGATAAGAGCTATGTTGAGGACTGCTGGTCTACCTAACTGATTTTGGGTGAAGTAGACAAAATGCCTGTTATATGGTAAATCGGTCTCCATGAACAGCTATTGAGTTGAAGATGCCGATGGAAATGTGGACAGGTAAGCCAGCTGATTACTCTCATTTACATACATTTGGATGTCCTGTATATGTAATGTATAATGCCCAAGAAAGAACAAAGCTAGATCCAAAATCTAGGAGGTGTATCTTTTTGGGGTATGCTGATGGTGTAAAGGGGTATCGTCTGTAGGATCCCACTGCCCACAAGATTGTCATCAGCAGATATGTTGTTTTTGTAGAAGATCAACTGCAAAAGAAAGATGGGGATGATAGTACTGTGAAAGAAAAGTTAGAGACTACACCGGCATATGTAGAAAATAGTCAAGAAGATTCGTAGTCTTACAAGCGACGCGAGCACGAGGAACAAGAACCAATCTAGTCTGAGGCTCTAGAAATTCGTCGGTCAACTCGAGAGAGACGACCACCAACTTGGCACTCAGAGTATGTTACAGAGATCAATGTTGCATATTGTCTTTTAACAAAGGATGGAGAGCCATCAACTTTCCATGAAGCTTTAAACAACTCAGATGTTACTTTGTGGCGGTAGTAATGCAGGAAGAAATTGAAGCTCTACACAAAAACAAGACATAGGAACTTGTGCCATTGCCACATGGAAGAAAAGCCATTGGAAACAAATGGGTCTACAAGATCAAACGTGATGGCAATAATCAAGTGGAGCGGTATCGTGTAAGATTGGTGGTAAAGGGATATGCTCAGAAATAAGGTATTGACTTCAATGAGATATTTTCTCCAGTAGTTAGACTCACGACAGTCAAAGTAGTCTTGGCAATGTGTGCTACATTCGACCTACATCTAGAATAGTTAGATGTGAAAACTGCATTTCTTCATGGAGAACTTGAAGAAGAAATTTATATGCTCCAACCAGAAGGTTTTGCTGAAACATGCAAGGAGAACTTGGTTTGCAGATTGAACAAATCTCTATATGGTCTCAAACAGGCACCGAGGTGTTGGTATAAGAGATTTGATTCCTTCATCATGAGCCTTGGATACAACAGACTCAGTTCAGATCATTATGCTTATTACAAGAGATTTGAGGATAACGATTTTATTATTTTGCTGTTGTATATGGATGACATGTTGGTCGCAGGCCCCAACAAAGATCAAGTCCAAGAATTAAAGGCACAGTTGGCTAAGGAGTTTGAAATGAAGGACTTGGGACCAGCAAACAAGATTCTAGGGATGCAAATTCACCGAGACAGAAATAATAGGAAGATTTTTGGCTTTAACAGAAGAATTACTTGAAGAAAATCTTACGACGCTTCAACATGCAAGATTGTAAGCCAATTTCTACCCCACTTCCTGTTAATTTTAAGTTATCCTCAAGTATGTGTCATAGCAATGAAGCAGAGGGGAAGGAGATGTCTCGAGTACCATATGCATCAGCAGTGGAAATTTTGATGTTTGCTATGATCTGTACAAGACCAGACATTGCATAAGCAGTGGGAGCAGTTAGTCGATACATGGCGAATCCTGGTGGAGAACATTGGCAAACAGTGAAGAGGATTCTAAGATACATCAAAGAAACCTCAGATGTTGCATTATATTATGGAGGGTCAGAATTTACTGTCAGATGCTACGTGGATTCAGATTTCGCAGGTGACTTTAATAAAAGAAAATCTACTACTGGCTATGTGTTTACACTTGTGGGAGGAGCTGTAAGCTGGGTTTCAAAACTACATACTGTTGTGGCTTTATCTAAGACAGAGGATGAATACATGGCAGCTACACAAGCATGCAAGAAAGCTATTTGGATACAAAGGTTACTTAAGGAGCTCGGGCACAAATAAGAGAAAATTCCTGTGTTTTGTGACAGTCAGAGTGCTTTGCATATTGCAAAGAATCCAGTCTTTCATTCCAGGACAAAACATATAGGGGTTCAATATCACTTCGTTCGAGAAGTAGTGGAAGATGGAAGTGTAGATTTACAGAAAATCCATACCAAGGAGAACCTAGCAGATGTTATGACTAAGACAATCATTACTGACAAGTTTATATGGAGTAGATCCTCTTGTGGCCTAGCAAAAACGTAAGCAACAAGTCAATGGCAAAGCAGAAAGGATAGTGTGGAGATTGATTGGTTCTCAATCAAATCTCCAAGTGGGAGAATGTCAAAGTTGGGCACCGCCACCGCCCTTCTAGATGGGCGATGCCCAACTTCAACACTAAGACAGCAAGTGCCATGTTGAAAAAGGGAAAAAAATAAATAAAATAATATAATATAATAAAATAATAATAAATAAGTAATGAATAGTAGCCAAAATGTGGCTATAAATTAAGAGCCTCTTCCCTCATTTCAATCATCCCAGAAAATTTATTTCCTCTTCTATTAGAGAGAATTTTGAGAGTTAAATAAGTACTCTTAGTATTGGGTGTAATTGGGGTATTGGGAAGTGAGAATAATTTTCTCCTAGTTATAAAGAGAGTATAATTATTCTCTTCTATTATTAGAGGAAGTAATTATTTTTCCAATATAATAAAATTATTTCCTTCTGTCTTTATCCATGGATGTAGGCTATAAGCTGAACCACGTAATTTTTGGTATCCAAATTTGTGCTTGCTCTTTATTTTTCTTCCAATCTCATTTAACTGTAGTTCTACTTCACCCATAAATTTCCTAACACTATCACTAGTACACAAGTGAAATAAAAATTTAAAAATTCAAGAGAGTTCATATCATAAAATGATCCCAACTAAGAGTTAATGTCAGAGCCATAACGTGCCTAGCAAAAAAAAAAAATGATTCCATATAAGTAAATTTATAATTTAAACCTATAAATTTTTAATATTACACTCTTTTTTTATTAAAGACAAGAGGAAGGACAGAGCCTAAATTTGCGTTCACGTTCATGTGTTCATCTTGATTCACGATTGGACAATACATTTTCCCCTACAGAATAAGCCTTTTAGTACGGAAAAACGACAAAAAAATGATCATGTACTCATCTTGATTGTTCACATTTCAAGATCAGACAACCCATGTTCCCCTGCTTTATAAGCCATTCATGTTGAAAAAAATAATAAACTTGTTTACAAAATAATAAGGTGTTAAGTTGTACATGACCCTCCATTATCATGCTCCATCATCATGCTTCATCATCATGGGTCTACAATGTTGAGTGGAGGTTAGCTTTACACATTTAATGCCATTAAAGGATTCCTTTAGAGCATGTTAGGTGAGTGGAATATGTTTGGTGTTATGATGAAATATTAGTGGAATGTGCTAGGTGATGTGTATTGTTATGATTATGTTTGTGTTTTATTCACTATAAATACCTATGCTATTGTGTTGTGAGATATAAGTCTAAGAGCAAGAAAGAATAAGAAGCATAACAAAGCTCTTGAGAGGGATTTGTGAGAGTGTGTGAATTGTTCTTGTAATGTTCTTGAGCTTTCTCTAATAAGCTTTGTGTTTAATCCTTCAAATTCTCCAACAAAGTGGTATCAAAGCAAGGTTTGGAGGAAAAAATAGTCTTGTAGCATATCAAATCGAAGCTCTCAATGAGACGAACGCAACGCCATAAGAATCAGCCTGATCGGAGTTCGGATGAGCCCGGAATCGCCGTCAGAAGTTTGTTGTCCAGAAACGTGTTGACCGTTGACCGTTGACTAAAGTTGACCCGAGACCTCCCAAGGATTTTTCGACGTTCCGGATTCATTCGTGCATTCTGAATCTCCAAATTCTCACTCGATTTGTGAGATATGACAAATGGTGGTATGATGTGATTTCAAATTCCACAACTGAAAGGGAGCAAATTTGACAATTAGAGCATCAAAATGAAGGCGCTATTGGGTGCACACGATGTGTGGGATGTCGTGGAAAAGGGCTTTATAGTACCAGAAAATGAAGGTACTTTAACTGCGGCACAAAAGGAGAATTTGAAAGACTTAAAGAAGAAAGAGAACAAAGCAAAATATCTCATCTTTCAATCATTAGATGAAGATGCTTTTGAAAAGATCATCGGCGCAACATCCTCAAAGAAAGCGTGGAGAAGTTAGAAACCTCTTACAAAGGAGCGGAATAAGTTAAGAAAGTCCGTCTTCAAACACTAAGAGGTGAATTTGAGTCCTTACACATGAAAGTATCGTAATCAATTTTGATTACTTTACTAGAGTTGTGATCATGCTAATGAATTAAAAAGAAATGGTGAAGAGTCGAGAGAGCTAAGGATTATCGAGAAAATACTTGATCAATAGATTCCAAGTTTGACCTCATCGTAGTAACAATAGAGGAGACTAAAGATTTGGAGGCTATGACGATCGAGCAACTTCAAGGAAGGTTGCAAGCTTATGAAGAAAAACCAAGAAGAAGCAAGAGATCAAGAACAACTCTTCAAGATGGAAATCAATCCAAATAAAAGAGAAGAAAGCTTCAAAGAACGATGAAGGCACTATGTTCGAGGAAGAGGCCGAGGACGAGGTAGAGGTCGTGGTCATGGACGAGGCTGGAATTTCAACAACAAAAACTCCTTCAATAATGAAAGAGGAGAAAGCTCAAACAGAGGGCGAGGAATAAACAATCCACGATCGAGGTATGAAAAATCTCAAGTGCAGTGCTATAATTGTCAAAAATTTAGGCATTATGCTTCAGAATGCAGAATTCCAAGCAACATAGTAGATGAGAAAGTGAATTATGTTGAAGAGAAGAATGATGGAGATGGCACACTTTTACTAGCACGTAATGATAACAATAGAGGTCAAGAAAATACTTGGTATCTTGACACAGGTGCTAGCAATCACATGAGCAAAAACAGAAGCATGTTTATGGAGATGAATGAATCAGTGAATGGTAGCGTCGCTTTTGGAGATGATTCAAAAGTACCAATGAAGGGAAAAGGTAACATCCTTTTTCGCATAAAAGATGGTAGCCACCAACTAATTTCAAATGTTTACTATATGCCCAATATGAAAAGCAACATTCTAAGTTTAGGTCAACTTTTAGAAAAAGGCTATGATACTCATCTTAAAGATTATAGTCTTTTTTTAAGAGACTATAATTACAAAGGAAACCTAATTACAAAAGTGAAAATGTCGAAGAATAGAATGTTTCCTTTAAATATTCAGAATGATGTTGCAAAGTGTCTCAAGGCTTGTCATAAAGATCCAACCTGGATTTGGTATCTTTGATATGGACATCTCAACTTTGGTGGACTAGAGCTACTATCAAGAAAGAACATGGCGAAAGGTCTACCTTCAATCAATCATCCCAATCAAGTTTGTGAAGGATGTTTACTTGGCAAGCAATTTAGAAAGAGTTTTCCAAATGAGTCAAACTCAAGAGCTCTGAAGCCACTCGAGCTTATTCATACCGATGTGCGGTCTATTCAAGCCAACCTCTCTTGGTAAAAGTAACTACTTCCTTCTTTTCATAGATGATTTTTCAAGAAAAACTTGGGTGTATTTTTAAAGCGTAAATCAAAAGTTTTTAAAGTTTTCAAGAAGTTTAAAGCTGCAGTGGAGAAAGAAAGTGGACACCAAATTAAGGCCATGAGATCTGATCGAGGTGGAGAGTTCACTTCCAAAGAATTTGTGAAATTTTGTGACGAAAATGGAATACGACGCCTTTGACAGCTTCCGAGATCCCCCAACAAAATGGTGTTGCAGAAAGAAAGAATGTAACTATCCTCGACATGGCGAGAAGTATGCTTAAGAGAAAAGACTACCCAAAGAATTTTGGTCAAGTCGTTGCTTAGTGCAATCTATTTATCCAACCGATCTCCAACAAGAAGTGTGCGGGCAAGACACCGCAAGAAGCATGGAGTGGAAGAAAGCCCGGCATAACCCATCCGAGAGTTTTTGAAGCATTGCCCATGTACATGTACCGGACGAGAGAAAAGCCAAGTCGGATTATAAAAGTGAGAAGTTCATCTTCACCTGCTATGACATCAATTCTAAAGGATACAAGTTGTACAATCCGGATAACGGAAAGATCGTGATTAGCCGAGATGTAATCTTCGAGGAAGAAGGAGAATGGGATTTTGGCTCTTATGTGGATGACTTCAATTTTTTCCTTTTCAAGAAACTGAACAGACAATGAAGGAGCAAGTAGTACAAGAGTTGGTTAGTCTACCTATCTCACCAAGATCAACCACACATGGAGATTCACCACCATCTTTCTTAAGTGAAAGAACTCAAGAACGCACGAGGAGTCTTCAAGATCTCTATGAGGTAATCGAGAGACATGATAATCTCACTCTATTTTGCCTCTTTGCTGATTGTGAGCCAGCTTTAGTTCAGAAGTCTGTACAAGATGAAAATGAAGAATCGTGAATGGATGAAGAAATCAAAGCCATAGTGAAGAATGACACTTGGGAACTTACTACACTTCCCAAAGGTCACAAAGCCATCGATGTCAAATGGGTTTACAAGACGAAGAGAAATGTCAAGGGTGAGATTGAAAGGCACAAGGCGAGGTTAGTTGCAAAAGGCTATAGTCAAAAGTCGGCATCGACTATGATGAGGTATTTGATCTCTGTAGCCTGAATGGAAACTATAAGACTAATCATTTCTTTAGCAGCCCAAAAACAATGGAAGATTCATCAAATGGATGTAAAGTCTGCTTTCTTAAATGGATTTCTCAAAGAAGAAGTCTACATCAAATAGCCATTGGGTTATGTGGTGGAAGGATATGAAGACAAAGTTCTGAGATTGAAGAAGGCACTTTATGGGTTAAAGCAAGCTCCAAGGGCATGGAATAGCAGAATCGATAAATATTTTAAAGAGAATGGCTTCACCAAATGCCCACATGAACATGCTCTCTACGTCAAAGTCAAAGATGGAGACATCTTGATTGCATGCCTATACGTGGATGATCTCATTTTCACTGGAAGCAATCCAAACTTATTTGAAGAGTTTATGAGAGTGATGGTGAAAGAGTTCGAGATGACTGACATTGGACTAATGGCATACTACTCGGGCATTGAAGTCAAGCAAAAGGAAGAAGGCATATTCATTTCCCAAGAATGCTATGCAAGGGAAATACTCAAGAAGTTCAAGATGCATGATTGCAAGCCCGTAAGTACGCCAATGGAATGCGGAGCCAAATTGTCCAAACATGACGTAAAAGAAAGAGTTGATCCAACTTTTTTCAAGAGCCTTGTTGGAAGTTTGCGTTACTTAACATGTACGAGGCCAGACATTCTCTATGTCGTTGGGCTCATTAGTCGCTATATGGAGAATCCAACAATCACCCATTTTAAAGCTACAAAAAGAATCATTCGCTATATAAAGGGTACAATTGATTTTGGCTTATTATACTCATTCTCTGATGATTACAAGCTTGTTGGATATAGCGATAGCGATTGGAGTGGAGATTTAGATGATCGAAAGAGTACCTCTGGATTTGTATTCTTCATGGGAAACACTGCTTTCACGTGGATGTCAAAGAAGCAGTAAATTGTCACACTTTCCACCGTGAAGTCGAGTATGTAGTCGCTACTTCAGGTGTTTGCCATGCAATTTGGCTAAGAAATTTGTTGAAGGAGTTGGGTTTGTTCCAAATAGATCCAACTGAGATCTTTGTTGACAATAAGTCTGCAATTTCCTATCAAAGAATCCAGTCTTCCATGATCGAAGTAAGCATATTGACACTCGCTACCATTTCATAAGGGAGTGTATTGAAAGAAAGGATGTACAAATAAAGTATGCCAAATCTCAAGATCAAGCAGCTGATATATTTACTAAGCCATTGAAACAAGAAGATTTTATCAGATTAAGAAATTCATTAGGTGTTATGAAACAATTGGCTGTGGAAATCAAAGAAAATAACGGCGAAAGTGAAGGAGAACAAGTACAAGTACGAAAAAGAAGATTAAATGCATACTCCTACAGGGCATTGTTCATCAAAATAAGAAGAATAAAGCCAAAGAACAAGTTGGTGATAATTTCACTAAACTCCTCGAGTAAGAAGATTTAGAGTCACAGAAACAAGTTTAAGGGGGAGTGTTGAAAAAAATAATAAATTTGTTTACAAAATAATAAGGTGTTGAGTTGTACATGGCCCTTCATTATCATGCTCCATCATCATGCTTCATCATCATGGGTCTACAATGTTGAGTGGAGGTTAGCTTTACACATTTAATGCCATTAAAGGATTCCTTTAGAGCATGTTAGGTGAGTGGAATATGTTTGGTGTTATGATGAAATGTTAGTGGAATGTGCTAGGTGATGTGTATTGTTATGATTATGTTTGTGTTTTATTCACTATAAATACCTATGCTATTGTGTTGTGAGATATAAGTCTAAGAGCAAGAAAGAATAAGAAGCATAACAAAACTCTTGAGAGAGATTTGTGAGAGTGTGTGAATTGTTCTTGTAATGTTCTTGAGCTTTCTCTAATAAGCTTTGTGTTTAATCCTTCAAATTCTCCAACAATTCAATCATCTTGATTATGCTAATTATATTCATTCAAAGTTGGTTTTGAAACAAAATCAGTGTCACTATTTAAAGATCTCTAATAACGTATGTGTAGTTTACAGTAGCTTCTGCCCAAAACTTGTTTTTTAATTAATTGAAACTCTTTCAATTTGTACTTCACTTGGTCTTGACGCCTCTAAATTTGCGTTGAAGGGTATAAGATATGTTGATAAGGACTTCCTATAGATTATCAATTTTGAGTAATTTTATTTCTCTATTGGAGCCTTTTCTCCAATTTTTCAATCGTTATCATTGATATCATAATAATGGTTGTCATGTGGTGCCAACTAGTTGAGTTAGTAAAATTTCTTATATTATAAACAAGATGAATTTGAATTGCACTCATATGAATGGGGAAGAAATTAGGGATGGCTCAAAAAATACAATAATGATCATATGAAAGATCAAATCAGTAAAGACCAAGATCTAGCTCCAATGTTAAGAAGCAGATTCCCTACAATTAAGGACTTGGATTTGAGCGCCTAAAGTGTGTGTTGAATTTTTTTTTTAATTTAAAGCCCAAATTAATATAAGAATAATATTTATTTAGCAGTTAAGATGTCAAAAACCAGACTTAATTTTGTTTTATAAATATTTCTCTTTCAAGGCTTCATCTAGGATTATATATTTGCGAAAGAAAAAGAAAAAGCCATGAGAGCCATGACAATTATATTCAACAATCGATTTAAATTTTAATAAACATATAGAAATTGCGCGTTATAGAGCAATGTTATACAGTAATTGAGATGATAAATAACGCGTCTATATTTTAGAAGCTATTAATTAAGTGTCCATCGAAGTTGGATCTTCTCAATGTACGTAGCTAGCTTCATTTAATTGTTCGGAGATTGCGAATTTCTCTTTCATTAAAATTAATATATACCACTTATCACCCTAATATTTTTTATTAAATCAGTGGTAAATGTTATGACATGTTTGCATTATTGCTCAATTGTGTAGTCGGATGCTATTTAAACCAGTTTATTTCCGTTTCATCAACATGCATTGAATTTATTTCAAATATGTAATGGTAGAATTGGCTTTGCCTGAATGTAAGTAGATATTTTGGCTGTGTCATCATAGATTTAATCTTAAAAATTCCTGTAGATTTGTAATGTAATATTGATTTTTTTAAAAGAAAAAAAATTCATAGATGTTAACGTTTTATCTTTTTGCCTATTTATAATCACCATGCACACTTTCATTTACAATTAATGTTTGCTACTACATGTTCTATTTTTTATTATAACTACTTAACTCCTCCTCTCTATGTAGTAACATGCTACAAATACATCTATATCTCAAACTTGCAGAATAGGAAATTTAAAAAAAAAAAAAAAAAGAAGAAGAAAAGGAAAGGATCGTTATGGGTTCACAAACACAGCCAAAAATTCTAGTTGTAGACATATGCAATGAAAATTTGAAGCCAGGGACAAGTACGTGGATCTCTACATGCAATGAAATCCGGCAAGCCATGGAAGATACCGGCTGTTTTGAAGCAATTTACGATAAACTTCCATTACAGCTTCACAATGAAATTTTTGAAGCAGCAGATGAACTATTTGATCTCCCAATAGAAGCCAAAATGAAAAACACTAGTAATAAGCCTTATCATGAATATTTTGGTCAATACACCGGCATCCCTCTCTACGAATCCTTGGCCATCGATGATCCAACCAATCTCGGGGAAACTCAAAGCTTCACAAATCTTATGTGGCCTAATGGCAATCCTCCCTTCTGGTATGAAATTATATGAAGTCATTGAATTTTCTAATACTTTATGTTTATTTAATTTTGTCTCACTTTTTTTTTTTTTTTGAATTAGTGAAAGTGTTCATTCTTTTGCAAAGACAATAGTGGAAGTAGATCAATTAGTTATGAGAATGATCATGGAGAGCTATGGCCTAGAGAAGTACTATGACCCTCACATTGAAATGAGTAACTACCTTCTCCGGTTCTTCAAGTATAGAAAACCGGAAATCAATGAGCATAATGTTGGTTTATACCCTCATACGGACAAGAACATGGTGTCTATAATTCATCAAAATCATATCAATGGTTTGCAGATAAAAGCAAAAGATGGGGAGTGGATTGACTTGGAGCCATCTCCTTCATCTTTTGTGATCATGGCAGCCGATGGGCTCCTGGTAAAGTTCTTATATCCTTTTACAAAAGTTTGTTTCCAGAGTATGTTACTAGATTATTTCTCAAAGGGTAAATTCTCCTTCAATCTCTAGAGTTTGGAATAGTTAGTTTTCAAATATTACGTCTAACATCCATATCAGTATTTCTAAAGCCGTTGAATCTCTCTTTTCAAGGGTTAAGTGGCATTATTTTTTTCTTGTGTAATTAAAATCTGATAAGAAACAAAGAAAAAATTAGTGAATACTTATGTTTTAAAGGAAATAGATATACAAAAAAGGATTTTGGGATAATTTTTTAAAAGACAGAGACTAACCGGAGAATTGGCTTACACACTAGAGATTAAGGAAACACTAAACAAATTATCAAATCCTCTTTCAAGTTCAATCCTCAAATACTGATCAAAATGTGAAATTGATAATTTTTCTCATTTTAATGTACAAAATATATCTTTTTTCAATAATAATGACCCAAAACATGACCAAACTAATCAGCATTAATAAGTGTTAATTTGCTTGTGTGAGCCAGGCATGGAGTAATGGCAGGATAAGATCTTGTGAGCATCAGGTTATCATAAATGCATATGAAACAAGATATTCAATGGGACTGTTTTCCTTCAATCGGGGCATTGTACGTGTACCTGAAGAGCTAGTTGATGAATTACACCCTCTGCGTTATGAACCGTTCGATATTTATGAATTTCTTCGGTTCCATGATTCTGAAGAGGGAAAGAAAACAGACGGTTCTATCACTGCTTTTTGTGGAATCTAAAAATTATGCATTTGAGAAAAAAAAAATCCACTTAATTGTTGAAAGCAATTTGATCATATGGCCTTAGTCGTTGACGGCATAAGCGAATTGTGACGCAGTGTGATTATTATGTATTAATTTCTAGTTTTCTACCATGATGTATGTGTTGAAACAACTCTTTTTATTCTGTGTTATTTATTACTCATAACCGAAGGTCCCTATTCTAGTTTTCTCATTTACAGCCATATATAGCATGAAATTGAAAAACAAAAAGGATGAAGTAGGAAAGCCAGATCTAACTAATACTATATGCCGAATTATAAACACAAGGTAAACAATTTTTAATCCAGAGTAAAACTATTATGACATGTCATCTATGTTTTGAGTATAGTAACTACATGGCATACATCACTTAGATAAAACAAATTTATTTATTATTTGTTATTATAAGCAAAATAATTTTCAATATCTAAAAATAATAAATTAATATTAGTTTGTTTAATTTTGTTCTAAATTAAGTCACTTTAGTCGGTCCTATAATTTAGTAATAAAAAACACAAGACAACAATAAATATAGTCTAGCTCAATCCTATCTTTTCTAATTCAATCTAATGTAGTCAATTTTGGTCTTAGTTTCGCATAGCAAACATGCCCAAAATGAGTACGCATACACTTTTAGGCCCTATTTTGCATTAGGAACTTGTGGTTTAAAAAACACAACTGCTACCATAGAAAAAAATTGTAGTTATAAAATAAAAATTAATAATGAGGGAATTTGAATTTTCAGTGACATTTTTTTATAAAAATAGTAAATATATTATAAGTTTTTAATCAAACAACTATGAGTTAGAATCAACCTTGCTTCTAAACCATAACAAAAAGTGTTCTGCAGAATGTTATAGTGCTTTAGATTTTAAGCCCAAAATGACAATGAATTCACTTTTAGTCTTAGGTAGTATTTTTTTTTTTTGTCTTAAATCTAAATAGATATGAATTTAGCTGAAATCTGAATAAGTGTGAATGCAGATGTCTAAAAGACTTTTTTTTTTTCTTTTTTGTATGTCTGAACATAAGTGTTAAGTTATTATTTTTTTTATAAACAAAAAATATCTTACACATGGTATTTTGACATTTATGTCCTTTTATATATGATATATGATTGTTATAATAGATATTATAAGTTAAATAATAGGAAAATACAATTGAAAAAAACATATAATAATATATAATAATAATTTATATTATGGGTAAGGTTTGTGATGCAAAGCAAGAACTTAAAGAAATTCTAATTAGATAGAAATTTATAATATTTAGGAATACTTTAATTAATTTGTATTTTAGTTTAATTTGGTTGCCTATTTATAATTTTATTATTTAAGCATTACTTATTTGAGTTGTATTCCTGATTTAGGTATAAGTCTTAGTACGATTTATTATAATTTAGTCTTATCTAGAAAACTTATTTTAATAAGTATAAATAAGTTTCTTTTATAACTTTTACAATTAAGCCTTAATTATTTGTTATTGATTGTTTCTTGGAATAAACTATTAGTTTGGGTTCTATTCTTCTTATTTCTTAGTATTCTATGGAATTAATGAGTTTTAACATCTAGATTCACAGGTATGCTTAAAATTAACATAAATTTAATTTTTTATTTTTATTCTGGTATTCTCTTGAATCAATGGAATATTGAATATATTCTTATCTATCAATCATCCTACGTCGCTTTATCATTCCGCAGCATTAATTTAATTGCAGAGTGTTCTTTTTTTTTTTTTTGTAAAACAGCATTGCATCAGTTTGGGGTTTGACACCACCCACGTTGGTAAGGAGGGAATTGGGTACAGTTAGCCCAAATGAAAGAGAATTGTTCTCCTAACAATTTATTAAATATCAAAATACTGTAAGTATATTATTAAACATATATAATGTTAATGGTATATAACCTATTTTTGTTTAATCATATAAACTAACATAAAATGGATTAGTCATTTATCTTAAAATAACAGATAAAAAGATCCTATAAAAAAATATGAAAAGATAAAAAAAAAAATAAAGACATAACAGAATATCATTATCTCATATATTGCATGGATCACTAAGGAAAGCGAATTTTTCAATAAAATAAAGACATAATTCATCATTTTCCCTTGTAGTAATATATCATAAGAGCATATAATTAAGTTTCGATCAATCACAATTCATATGAATTAAAAAATAAAGAAGCCAGTTTTTTATTACAGACATGGATGATCGCATCAATATTGCTTTCAAAATTTTGACCAAAAGTGGTCCATTTTATTGGCAAAATTTAAATTCGATTATATGTAGTACTTATAGAACCACCAACCGATATAATCATCAAAATATAGATTAAAGGTTCACATCGTCATTAGTTTCCTGTTAAATGCATAATAAATCATAGAAACTAAATTTCATCGTACGATTGATGATGTCTGATTAATTTAGCTGAAAGTGAGATGATTTCATTTTAAGGAGAATGTCTATAATACAAGCATGTATAGACGAGAATGTCTATAATACAAGCATGTATAGACAACCAGTCGTATTTAGGATGATGATGGGAAGAGCATGCTCTTTGAGGCAATTCATCAATCACCTAATTCTGAAGAGCAATATATTTTGATTTGTCTTGTTATTTTAGATGTCAGTCCCTCGGATTTGTATAAAGTATGAACAATATTATTAGTGTATCCCATTCCCATAGTTGGTCCCTTGGATCCCAATAAACTTTCTTGCTTAGTGCAAAGACAATCTAAAACCAAAATGGGTTCAGAAGCAGCTCAAAAACTTCCCATTGTAGATCTGTCTCAAGAAAACCTGAAGCCTGGTTCAAGTTCATGGAAAACAGCATGCAATGAAATCAGGCTTGCACTTGAAGGATGCGGTTGCTTTGTCGCATTATACGACAAACTCTCACCCGAATTTCGTAACAAAGTTTTTGATTCCCTGGAAGAATTGTTTGATCTACCACAAGAAACTAAAATGAAAAATTTTAACCCTAAGCCTGCTCATGGCTACATGGGCAAAATATCAGCATTTCCACTCCATGAGGGCATGGGCATTGAGTATGCAACAAACCATGGAGAATGTCAAAAATTCACAAGCCTCATGTGGCCTCAAGGAAATGATCAGTTCTGGTAATTAATGATTAATTGTTCATTATTAATATTATTATTATATTGCTATCCTTTATAATTCCATTAATCGGAAACTTGTGCTAATTTTGCTTGTTGGTTGGTTAATATTTAAATTGGCCCTCAGTGCAGTTGCTCATACATATGCAAACAAAGTGGCAGAATTGCAGCAATTGGTGATGAATATGTTGTTTGAGAGCTATGGCATAGAGAAACTGTACGAGTCTCAGAAGGAATCAACCACTTACCTTCTCCGTTTCTTGAAATATCGAAAATCGCAGACGGACACGACTAATCTTGCTTTCAAGGGTCACACAGACAAGAGCTTGGTGTCCATTCTTCATTCAAATCATGTTAAGGGTTTGGAGTTGAGAACTAAAGATGGTGAATGGATTCATTTTGAGCCCTCGCCTTCTTCTTTTGTGATCATAGCCGGCGACGTTTGCATGGTGAGCAACCATCATTTCTCAAAGATATTTCATCTTGGGTGGTTGATGAATTAAACCTCATCATCTCATCCAGGTGTTAAAGCAGTAAAAAAAATTACATACAAATTTTTCATTATAAGAATATATAGAAAATATAATTCCAACAATTAATTAATTTTTTTTTTTAACACAATGTTTTCGATTGGCGAAGGCTTGGAGCAATGACAGGATAAAATCTTGTTACCATAGAGTGATTGTGGATGGGCCAGAAGTGAGATATGCACTCGGCTTATTTTCATTCCTAAGTGGGGTGATACAGACGCCAGAAGAGCTAGTCGATGATGAGCATCCATTACAGTATAGGCCATTTGATCATGCTGGACTCCTCCAATTCTATCTATCAAGTAGTGACCAAAACAAAGGAGACCGCAACATGATGAAAGCCTACTGCAGCGTCTAATTTGATGGACTTCAATTCTCTACCAAAATAAAAAAATTATTATAATTAATATTTATATGTGGTTACCAACTACGTACTTCTGTGTTAAATGTAAATTGGTCATTTCAAGCTATAGGCTTCTGTAATAAGCGTTATTGGGATCTTGAATTTGTGTCATGTGCTATTCACCATCTGGTTTTCATTTTTTTTTTTCCTCAGGTTACTAGTGTGAAATGTGTTGTGTGTTGTGAAGGTAATAAGATTTCCAAAATATGTTTGCTATAGGTCAAAATCTTACATTTGTAACAACTTGGGAACTGTAAAATTTTGTTCGAATGCCATACTGCAAGAAGCAATAAAACAGAGAATAAGTTGGATCTATTGTATGATAATGCTACTCTCCCAGTTTAAAATTTCTCTGGATTCGTCTCATTTATGATCAAAATTGATCATTCCATTCTTTTCTTTTATTATGTTTTGTTAACAACTAATCATTAATACGTGAAGCAAATTAAACATTTTGTGTGAATTACAATTCTCTCTTAAGTTTTGAAAAATTTCTTGACACGTCTTATTTATGATCAATGTTGGCCATATAAGGGGGCCAGCGACCACTCTTAGAACTACAAAAAGATAAATTGAGTACCAATTAGTTTTAAGAGGAATATGATAATTTTTACTTCAAAACTCTGTAGTTAAGGATATTGACTTATTAAAAAAAGTTCAACAAGCACCTGGATCCGACAATTAAAATTGAACATTCCATCCTTGTTTAACATTCTATTTGCTCTTTATTAATAAGTAATGATAGGCATTCCAAAATATTTATCCAAATTCTCATCTCAAAAGATATGTCATTTATTGATTGGATTATAATTATTTATATTATTCTCATTAATCAATTAACGAATGATACGTCATTTCAAATAATTTTTTGAGATAAATATTTTGGAACGTGTAGCACTAATCTTTGTTAATATCCAATCAATAATACATGTATATGTGTTTATGAAGACAAGCTCGTATTAGGAAATAATAATAGCAACTCTCGTGTAAACGCCTTTTACATCACCCTGTGACCTCTAGCTAGCTAGTTAAGCCAGACGAGTTGTTTACAGACTAATCAATCTCAGAGGTATTTATCACTGGTGACTCAATATAGTATCAAGGCTAGCTTGACATAAAAGTTTAATGATTGGTTCACAATTAGAATTGACTGCTTGTACAACATCCATGTGAGAGGGTAAAATGAGTCACGTACGTGAAAGAGAAAGTTAAAATAAGATTAAATTAATACTATTACCAGACCATTACTTTAAGTTTAATAGGTTTTTACAAGTGAAGTGATTACTCAATAATCACATTTTAATAAAATGTAAAACACAACAAATTTTTAACCTTAATAGAAACAAATCGATCTCAGTAATGGATATGTGGTTCTAGTCATATTTGAACTATCATAATGCCAATTTGGAACTTTTATAATTTAAGACTCCCTCTTTAATATCATAGAACATTTTTATTTTTTAAGAATGAAATAAAAGATTTTCAGGAATACAATAGCGTATTAGGTCTTAATACGTCAGCCCCTATCTGTTTGTTTCTCCAAGTTTCTACTACTAAGTATAAGTAGCACTTCTGCCATTCAATCATAGAATCGATTCCGATCAAGCTGAAAAAGCCCTATATTAATATTATTAGTAAGCTAGCGCCCATACAAAACATTTGATATATATATTGATCATAATGGTATTGATTGAGAAGTTTTAACATCATATTTTCAGGATCATAATGTGCTCCTCATCAACATAGTAAAAAATTTCAACCATAAATGAACATCTCGATCCTATTCAGTAATGATTCTGACCAAAATGTTACCAATGTTACCGATCTTGTTTTTCTGAATTTCTATGAGGATGTGACATCTCGATCAATCTCTTTTAATATTACTTAGATCATAGTGCAAAATACATGGCGACATAAATGAAAGTTTGTCATGTACGGAGTAATTATATTGATAATTACAAATAAAAACTAATGATAAACAAGTAAAGCATAAACAAATTATACTTAGTACAAGTTGAATTAAAATTGTCCAAGCAATATTTAGGCAGCATGTCTCTATCAAAGGAGGGCTAGAGAAGGGGAAGAATACTAAAGTTATTGTTATTTTCATGTCTTATTTTTTATTCATTTTTAATGAAATGGCCCCTTGATTGTATAAATTATAAAAGACCTCTCAACTAATATGATGTATCAGATAATGAGACGTTTATGTCGTCGTAACATTTATTTTCCAATCAATATATTCAAATCTCATCTGAAAAATCAATTTTTGATTTTGACGATTGATTGGAGAGAACTAAAATTAATAATATTCTTGCTGAAATATAATTGCGTCCTGACAGAACATTATTTCAAAGGACCACAAAAGAGTCAGCAAAGTAAAAATTTTGCCTTTGTCATGTATTGATCAAAACCGAATTGGAGGCTCTTGTGGGATGCCTAAATGATGCATTAATAACTCCAAACAAGTTCAAAGATATACATATTTTTGTTTTTGTTTTAGTCTTTACAATTAATGAAATATCTGACAATCAAAGATTCATATGTACTTCTTTTTGTGGACGAATTAATATATCGTTGATGACATGGAATTGTGACTGAGACAGGCAAAAGTTTAAAATATATAAAAAGCAGGACCACCTTAAGGTTATGGACCACTTCCATGCACATTTACATTATAAGATATATGATAGATTAGAAATGGAAATATATTTTATTAAATATGCAAATGTAACCTTTGATTATAATACTTGTCTAATAATTATTCTATGATCCAGCGTCCTATCTATCATTCAATAATTGGGCTCACTCTGGCAAGGGGAGCAAGAGTACTTCATTAATTTTTTTTTTTTTATACATATGAGACTATTGTTCAAGATTATAATTCATATTATATAATATTATAATTAGAACTAGTTTATATTAATTTGTATGAGGTACTGCTCAACTTTGAATTCTCACTAATATTTAAAGAATGTTTAAAATTTAAACTCTCATTAATATTCGAAAAATATTTAAAACTATCTTCACTTAATAATTAAAAATAAAAATATTCACAATAAATTTATAGAGCTTGAATCTCTAACCATTAGGACAAAGGCTAGGCGGCTAAGCACTTAATTAATTAATTAAAGGCACTAAGCTTGTTGCGGAAATTTGAAGGCCTAGGAGCAGAGCTCAAATGAAGAGGCTTTTGTTCGCCCAATTGTACTTAAATCACAGGCTTCCAATGGGATCCATTAAAAAGGCCCAACATTTTTTAAAATCTTGATTATCCATTCATAAGATCCAATATTTCCAGCCACATCTTGTATATCCCATACCCCACCCACTCTTAATTTACAGCAAACTGTTAGTTCTTTGTCTAAAATTTAAATAGATCGATAATTTGTACAAGTAATTTATAAAATTCTTTTTAATTCACTTTAATTATAGATTTATTTATTTTTAAATGATAAAATATAAATTATTAGAATTATTTTAGGCAGTTTTTGTGATTTGTTATTTTTATCGAATCCTATCTCCTGCCGTTACTTGTTTTTGGACACCTAACTAATTTCTTTAAAAAAAAATGAGAATTACAACAAAATTATATATATATATATATATATATAAATGTTCCAATCTAAAATACAAAACTTTATTAAAGTTCAAAAGAGTTATCAAACCATATAGTTTAATAGTGTAATGTCACCCACAAGTGGATTAAAAGAAACAATACTTAAATCACAAATGACACAAGAGTTGTGCTATAAGTAATTAAGTAATTAATTTTTAAATTTTGTATACTCCATTGATGTAAAATGAGTTAGAGCAGACTTAAATGGTAATTGTTTGGAGAATAAATCAGAATGACCTCGAGTAAACTATTATGAGCATATGATTATTTGGTGAACTGAAACAAAGCACTTCGACCAGGTGGTTATCTAGTTAGCTCGAGTACATCAACATGTCCAAGAGTTTATCTGGTGATCTCGACTAGGTTGTTACCTAGAGAGCTCGAGCAGAGCACCTCGACTAGGTAATTATTTGGTAACCTTGAGAAAATAATCTCGACCAAAAGGTATATATAGTTATATCAAGCAAATAACCTCAACCAAGAGGTAATTTTAATTACTAGATTAATTTAGAGGAGATATTTGACCAATTCATTAGGAAGTAAGACTCAGTCAAAACGAACTTAATTCTAACAGTGATGTAACCAACCACTATGTTTGTGCATGTTTAAGGACGGTAATTCCATTAGTCTATAAAAAGGTCAAGGAAACTACAAAAAAAAGGGATTTATTATTACAATTATGATGATTATGTATGAGGATCTTTCTCTTTTCTTTAAGGCTCTTTTTCTTTTCTCTCTTCCTCTCACTAAGAAATTGGGTCTTGAACACTCTATTGGTCCTTTTTAAAAAAAATTACTTAAAAGCTTATTAGTTCACAAGGTAATGTGATAAGAAAGCCACAAGAGAGATGGTATAATTTTTTTTTTTATAAAAACTCAATTACTGACTTGAGCATCAGATGGTTCACACTAGAAAAACTTTCAGCGCTTTTAACCGTCTTCTGTGATTTCATATAATCGTAAATTATTTGCTAGAAGTTACAGACTTCTTCAGTGATTGGCAAGCTGCTTTTTCAAAAAATAAATTTAATAGTGATCTTAAAGTCTGATATTAAGCCGCTAACTGACTGAACCAAATTTTGGCGTCAACATTGGCACCATAGGAAAGGTTCAGAAAGCCAAACTTCTTGTCTTTACCAATTTTTCATTTGGTCAACGTGAAGGCAGAATATTATTATATTTGGATAAGAGAAAACTCATTTTTAGTTCTAAATTCATGTGAAAGAATAGGATTGAATTGATAATAACCTCACTACAATTTTGATGTTCACAAGCTTCAAATTGTTAATTATCTTCCATTTGCTTATAAACATGCACGATACATTGCATTGAATGATCAATTTCATATATTTCACATCCTTGATTCCATTTGAGTTCATTTCTCCATGGGTATAATGATGATTAGATTTACTTTGATTCTCATATTAAATCATGCAATTGCTACGGGCTGCTTGTTTAAATCATAAATTTAGTAAAATTTTGCATGATTGATTGAGTAAACAAGCATGCATTCTGATTAAGCAAGCAAGCATTTAGTATTTTTTGCGTAAAATCCGTCTTAGCATCATCAATTTTACGTGCATTTATTTAATCAAAATCATGCAATCACAAGTATTAAAAATTGATTACAGAATCTGCTCCAGGTCTAAGATATACATATACTGAATATATAAAATAATATCATAAAGTAGTGGTCACATGCTTGTTGCCTTATAGTTAACTCTTGATCATGTGCTTGCTATAAAAATTTTGCACAAGTTCAAATTTAGATGTTAAGGTCTCAGTCACATTTACAATCAAATTATGCCACAGTTTCATCGTAATTATAAAGGATTAAGTCATTTGGAATCGGGATTTAATTACTAATTTGATGTTGAGATGTGGAGTTTGTAATTTTGGAAACATATTTTTAGAAGTGGTCATGCAAAATCACATACGGAAGATGTTCGACAAAATGACTATAAGAATAAAAAAAATTTCATTACCTCAAATTATTGTCAATAACATATCTAAAGACACTTCGAAATTTAGAAAAAGCTCATAAGTCTACCAAAATATGCTCGAAATTAGATCGATGAACTCATTTAGCTCTTAATCGTACTTCAATTTAGTCATCAAGTTATAACTCATCTAAAATGTTTTACTCTTGTGCATGGTTGGTTATTCATGAAATCTCACATGCAACATTGTTAGGTCCATATTCTTGTTTTTAGTATTATTCAATAAGCCATTTATTTGCTTTTACAACTATGTATATTTATCTGACTGTCTAGCATCATATAGGTATCTTGTATGGACATGAATTTAGACCTTGATTAATTTTTGATTTAGCATGCTTCGCCAGAAAATCAGTTTATGAATTAGTAACATGTACATTATAGTTTTAGTCTTGCTTCAATTGTGCTATATATAACTTTGAATAAAATGGATGCAATAAAAAATTCATTCATTGTTTTTCTTTTCTTTTCGAATTTTTTCTAAAGCGGATAAAATGTTGAAGGTCATAAAACCTTAAACTGACAAGAGTTCTTAAAGTTTCTTAAGTCATTAAAAAGTTAAAAGACTTGAAGCTTGCTATAGGTAAGGTATAAAACCTTAAACTGATAAGAGTTACTTAATGTTGCTTAAGTTAGTAAATGATTAAAAGCCTTGAAATTTGTTTCAGGTAAGGCATAAAACCTTAAACTGACAAAAAAAAAAAAGAGATTTACTTAAGTTAGTAGAAGGCTGTAGGACATAAAAAGTTTTTGAAGTAAAATATAAAACCTTTAAATGACCAGACGTACTTAGCTATGCTTTAAGCGAGTAGGTAAATAATATATTTTAAGGCAAATAAAAGACTTGAAGCTTCAAAACATACTCTAGGCGAGACAAGAATTAAAAATTTACTTGCTCATGTTGAACTAGATTAAGTCGAGTGGATAATCAGTTCTAAAAATATCCTAAGACAAATAAAAGGCTTGAAATCTCAAAGTCTACTCAAGGCCATACAAGAGTCAAAAATTTGCCTACTCATATTTGACTAGACGAAAGTCAAGTAGATAATCAGTTTCAAAAATATTCTAAAGTAAATAAAAGGCTTGAAGTCTCAAAGCCTCTTCCAAGCTAGATGAAATCAAAGTTTGCATACTCTTGCTCTACCAAATGTTCTAAAGTAAAAAAAAACCTTTAAAATTCTCAAATTTGCTCTAGGTGAGATAAAAATTTAAACTTGTGAAACTTATTTTACATGATTAGGCAAATAGGAAAATAGTATTCTAAAGGCAAGTAAAGGTTTAAAACTTGAAAATTTTTTGTCAATGATAAGGCTAATTTTAGCAATCCTGAGCTGACTAATGGCAATCACCTCAAGGTCATTTTAAACTTTATATAGTTTCCAGTCTTGATATGCTAAAACTCTTAACACTAGAAACTGAGATAATGGTGTTTGAGGAATAAATTAGAGTGACCTCGAGTATATCACTATAAATAAATAGTTATCTGGTGAGCTTAAACAGAGCACCTCAACCATGTGATTATTTAGTTAGCTCGAGCATATCATCTTGGTCAAGAGTTTATATAGAGACATTTCCAGTCTTGACTAGGATGTTATCTAGCGAGCTCGAGCGAGACATTTTGACTAGGTGATTATTGAGTAATCTTGAGCAAATAATCTTGACCATGAGGTAAGTCTAATTATCTCGAGCAGATAACCTCAACTAAGAGGTAATTCCAATTAACTCGACTAGATTTGTTTATAGGAGACATTTGACCAATTCACCAAGAAGTAAAACTCAGTTAAAAAGAATTTTATTCGAACAGTTATGTAACCGATCCACTATGTTTTTGCATGTTTAAGGTCAGTGATTTTGGTATTTTATAAAGAGGTTAAAGAAATTAAAAAAGAGATTTATTATTACAATTATGATGATTATTATGAGGATCTTTCTCTCTCTTCTATGGCTATTTTTCTTTTCTCTCTTCCTCTCACTGAAAAAGAGGGGGCTTGAATATTATATTGGATCTTTTTCAAAAAAATTACTTAAAAGCTTATTAGTTCAAAGGCAATGATAAGGAAGCCACAAGAGAGGTGGTACAAACTTTTTCTATAGAACTCGATTACCGGCTTGAACGTCGGAAGATTTTCCAATGCCTCTGATTGTCTTATGTGATTTCAGGTGATTGTAGATTATCTACTAGTAGCTATAGGTGTCCTTAGTGATTGGCAAGTCGTTTTCTTAATAAATAAATTTAATGGTGATGTTGAAGTCTTATATCGAGCCACTAACGTACTCGACTAGATTTCGGTGTCAACAGTAAGAATGAGAAATATTAAGTAAGTGTCAATCTTTCTATTGTTTAGAAAGTAATATTAACAAATCAACTTATCAAATTAAACATATTGCTTATTGAGTTGCATGCGTTTTTTGAATAATCAGATGTGAAACAATGGCATAATACATTCTCATGTGCACAGAGTGATTCTGAGTGGGATCAAGCATGCATGATACTCACTTGAACTGCTTACATTCAACGATGGGATTATATAAATTCCAGAAAAGTTGGTTGAAGATAAACATCCTTTGAAATTTAAGTCATTCAAACGCTTTGGATGCCTTTGTTACTATTTAATAGAAGAAGGTCAAAAGGCTGAGTGCACTGCCAAAGCCCACTGCATTGTTTGAATATCTTTGCTCGATCAGAAACGAAAGTTTAGAGCTTGTGCATTAATTGAATATTTTGAGTTTATTATTTTCCTTAATTTGTATGTGTACGATATTGTAAAGGCCTTCACACTGCTACGTACTCAACAACTATATGAAAAAAATATAATGTTAGAAAAGGATTTGAAATGTTTCACAAATGAATTAAAATTCTCTCTCTCTCTCTCTCTCTCTCTCTCTCTCTCTCTCTATATATATATATATATATATATTAATTGTATTACAATTTACTATTATTTAAATTAAAAAATCTATAGTACTTAATGTTTGAGGAAGAAATCAGAGTGATTTCGAGCAGACTACTATGACCAGATAGTTATCTAATGAGCTCAAACAGAGTACCTTAACTAAATGGTTATCTGACAAGCTTGAGTACATCATCTTGACTAAGAGTTATCTGATGATCTTGATCAGGTGGTTATCTGCAGCTCGACCAAGCAATTATCTGGTAATGATGAGCAAATAACCTCAACCAAGAGGTAAATTTAGCTATCTCGGGCATATAAGCTCGACCAAAGGATAGTTCTAATTACCTCGACCAGATATGTACAATAAATGATAATTATTAGTTATTATTGCTGATCAGTTGATATGATAAATGTTATTAACTGAGTGAGGGAATATGAACAACTTTGATACCTTGTTAGAGGTTCAAGTGAGAACTCATAATTATATATGAAAATAGTGATATAGAGTACCGTGGTAGTTAAATATTCTTTAGCTAACTAGTTTATGTATATGTACTAGGTCGACCAAGCACTACTACTGACTACGTTGGTTATTTAAACAAAATCCTTCAGCTGATCTCCTAGATTTCATTTCATTGCAAACCACAAGTTCCCGACCTATTTGACTCTCTGGCCGCAGTTATTTAGATGGTATCCCGAGATTGAAGAGATCGAATTCCTCCTGGGAACACACGAAACAAAGATATGAACTAGGTAAATAGAAATGGAAAAGAGATGTTTCCAATTCATCAAAATCAGAAGCTTTTTCTACATCCATATGATCTACTAAGAAGTTCGTGAAGTGCCGCTCAGCTTATTCCCTCTCTCTTTCCCCCCCAGGAGAAAGATATCCCATCCCTTCTTTATGCACATCCATGTACATAACCAGACACAAAGGTGTACAATCTGGTCAATGCGGTTCTTTTTCTTTATCTTTAAGTTCATTCACTATAGTTTCTCTTACTTTAAGTCTCTTATTCTTGAACAACCTATGATGATTCATTTCCTCTTAGATTACCCATCTTTTTGTTCTAAATGCTGATTTCCTTTCTAAAGGTGCAATAGAAACTTGAGCAAAGAGCTTGTCGAAGAACCATCTTTGGGCATTAAAACTTCCAAGGCGGATACGCACCTCTATGCCTGGCTTTCTTCCTTCACAAAACACTAGTACCAACAAAGTAAAGTTCAAGCTGCGGGTCGAATTTGCTAGCGGACGAAGAAGGGATTTTTTTGGTTAGACACATCGAATTAGCTAAGCATTTTCTTTAAACAAATATAGAACCGGCCTATGGGAAAAGGGAAAAATAATCTGCATCAACAGTGTTTGCATCAATTTATTAGCTTGAAGGATGTACTGGTATACTCTTCTCGAGTCTATGCTGACACGCTGGAGTTGGCTGCTGGCACAACAGGGTGGTGCCTTACCGCACCACAGGCGAACGCGCCGTAGCGTTTGTGGTAGTGCTTGAAGATTCCAATGTACTGCGTCCAAGATTAGAACGAGCTTGCTGCGACCACGGACCTATTCTTGAGCTGAGTCGCCATCTTATCCACTAAACTAGCTAGAATCGACTCAAGCGAAACGGCTGAAGCGGTGGCATAGGAACCACGGGACCCCCTTACTAGTAAAGGGAAAACGGAAAGAAGATCCATCCTCTTAAAAGAGAAGTGTTCAAGTTGTTTCCTTCACTTGGTCATTGCCATCACGTTTAATTTTGTAAACTTATTTGTTTTTAATAGTTTTTCTTCCATGTGATAGTAGTATTAGTTTCCATGTCTTGTTCTTGTGTAAAGGTTCAATTTCTTTCTATATTACAATCATCAACAAAGTAACATTTAAGTCGTTTAAAGTTTCATGGAAAGTTGATGGCTCTCCACCCCCCGTTAAAAAACAGTATACAACATTGATCTTTGTAATATACTTCGAGTGCCAAATTAGTGGTAGTCTTTCACGAGTTGATCGAAGAACTTTTGGGTCCTCATATTTGATAGGTTCTTGATCCTTATACTCTAGTGCCGCTTCAAAAGAATCTAGATCTTCTGAATTATTTTTCATATATACTAGCATAATCTCTAATTTTTCCTTTCAGTGCTATCATCCCTATATTTTCTTTGTAATTGATCTTACATAAAGATAACATCTCTGCTGATGACAATCTTATGGGTAGTGGAATTCCGCAGAAGATACTCCTTCACCCTATCACATACCCTAAAAAGATACACCTCCTAGATTTTGGATCCAGCTCTGTTCGTTCTTGGGTATTATACATCAAGTATGCAGGATATCCAAATTTATGTAAATGAAAGTAATCAGATGGCTTTCTGTTCCACATCTCTATTGGTGTCTTCAACTCAATAGTTGTTGATAGAGATCGATTAATAATATAACAGGTTGTTTTGGCTGCTTCTACTCAGAATGAGTCAGGTAGACCAATGGTCCTCAACATAGCTCTTATCCTCTCTGTAAGAGTTCTATTTATCTGCTCTGTCACTCCATTCTGTTGAGGAGTATATGCCATAATGAATTGTCTCTAAATGCCTTCTTGCTTATAAAATGCAAGAAACTTGCCATATGTATATTCTCTACCATTATCTATTTTTAAACACTTGATTCTCTTCCTGAATTCAAGTTCAACTCGCACTTTGAATAATTTGAACACTCAAAATACATCTGAACTTTTCTTGATTAGGTACACCAAACATCTTCTGCAATAATCATCAATGAAAGACACTAAGTATTTTACTCTTCCTTGGGATAAATTTAGTGATTCCCAAACATTAAAATGAACTAGGTCTAAGATATTTTTACTTCTAGTGTTAGATCTATTAAACTTTAATCTATGCTGCTTACCTATGACGCAATGCTCGCAAAATAGTAAGCTTACTGATTTGAGCATTCGAAGTAGCTTTCACTGAGAAAGAATCTTCAAATCTTGTTCTAATATATGACCTAATTTAAGACGTCACATTATTGCTGACTTTTCTTTATTTGACGCATAAGCTTTCTGTAGTATTTTCCCTTGAAGTATCAATATATTACCACCAATCTTTTTTACCTTCATTAATGCAAGCGCGCTTTCTATTATCTCTATAATCTTATTCTTAATATGGGTTTTGCACCCAAGACTATCTATTTGTTCTAAAGACAATAGATTTTTTTCAGGCCTTTTACATGTCTTACTTCCTGAATTATACGTACCGTGCCATCAGACATTTTTATTTTAACATCACTAATACCAGTGATTTTCAACGCACAATCATCACCCATGTACACAGATCCTCCTGAGATAGGTTCATATGTGTGAAATTATTCTCTCCAATAAGTCACATGCCATGTTACTCTTGAGTCTATAAGTCAGACATCAACTAACCGTTTCCTGCTTTCTGCAATAATAGCTGCCTTACTGTAGAGAATCTCACCATCATCATAGGTACTTGCTACATAACCCTGAACATTTATTGACTTATGTGCTTTATCATCTCTATTCTTCTGATTGCTTCAATACTCTTTCTTGACGTGCCTTATCTTCCCACAATTGTAGCATTTAATATTTTTCTTACTTCATGATTTTAATCTACAATGATTATGACTTTCACTGGGCCATGTTCCATTAATATCACTCTCGTTACCAATTGTACTTCCGCCTGCTTTGGACTTGGAGCGAATATATGCACTATAATATCACCCCGTGTCCTAATAATATAAAATATATACTCAGGTTGATTGAGGGATTGATATATGTTCATAACCGGACTTCCCGCTAGCACGCCCCACTCCTAACTGCATAAGAAATCGAACCCGAAACAAAGGCTGTGGGGGATGGTCGTAGATCCTGTCTTTCATCATAATTCTTCCACCTATTCTCCTCATTTAATACATAGGCTCAAAGATTGGACTATTCGTTGGATTATTGTTCGTCTGATTAGTGATGAGTTGATCATACAAATCCAGTAAACTTCGAAGTAGAAGATCCGCATATTCATTTTCCTTTATTTTGTGACCCAACGTTGTGTGTTGCGAAAATATAGTCTTCAAGGTGTTGATATGGTTGTTCACTGCCTTACATTCTGCCATTTGAAGAGTATAAAGTCTCTTTTTCAAGAAGATCTTATTATGCATTGACTTGGCCTCGTATAATTTTATAAGAGTATCTCATACTTCCTTTGTCGACTTTTTCCCTTCCACACTAGATAACACTTCATCTGCAAGTACTAAGTTTAGATCAACAATTACATCTCTACCTATCTCATTCCAATTAGCATCATCAGTTATCTCCGTAGTTTTTTCTCCAATAGCCTTTATCTTCATTTTTAACAATAAGAAATTGTTCTCATTGAACTACTCAATCTCGTATTTTTACAGCCAACGCTTTCACCATGAACTGCCTTTGCTAGGATCAGCTCTCATCGTTTCACGTGGCCATTAACTATAAATGTGAACAATAACCATATACGTGAACAGTAATTGTATTACTTTATACATGAACAGTAACTCGATTTCAGAAAATGCATCCAGGCTCTAATGCTAATGTTAGAAAATTTATGGGTAAAGTAGAGCCACAACTAAAATGAAATTGGAAAGAAAATGAGAACAAGTACACACTAGGACACCAGAAATTATGTGATTCGGCTTTTTAGCCTATGTCTACAGGCGAGGAAAGAAAGAAGATATTTTACTAGTAATATGAGGATTACAAGTATTGTAATATTTTGGCTCACTATCCAGAACTCGAATACGCTCAATCTCTCACTCATTAATTTTATAAGAGTATTAAAATACTCTTAACAAACTCTCAAACAACTCTTTTTTCTCTTTCTCAAAATAGAGGAGAAAAGCTTGAAGAATTGAATACCGAGAGAGGAGAAGCATCCTCCTATTTATTGATATATATTTGGCTACTGTGTATTATTATTATTATTATTTTTAAACTATGCGGCTCTCTACCCTTTCTATCTTCTTCTTCTTCTTTCTTCCTTCAAAAGTTGCTGCTGTTTCTAGATTATGTTGAATGCATGCATTGAGCTTTTGCTGACAAATCAAACAATCAGGAGGATGATTTTGGAGAGCTTAAGGCTGGAGAAGTACATGGATGAACACATGAATTCAACAAATTACCTCTCAGGGTCATGAAATATAAAGCCCCTCAAACTAACGAGACAAAACTTGGCCTGAATGCCCACACCAATAAGAACATAGTGACCATTTTGTATCAAAATCAAGTTGAAGGCCTAAAGCTGCAGACCAAAAATGGCCAATGGATCAACGTCAAATCCTCATCACCTCACTGTTTCATTGCAATGATCGGAGATTCTCTCTATGTAAGCTTCTTGTTTCCTAGCTAACATTTGAGTCACAAAAAAATTATTTGATCATGTTATATCGAAATCTATTGAATTGTTGCGTATATATTGTAGGAAGATTAACTTTTCCCTATCATATTTCAGTTTCACAAATTACGCTCTAAATGTTTTCATAATGCCTCATTTATCTTTTTGGTTTTCAAAATTTTAATTGTTAATTTCTGGCCGGGAAGTCTGGGATGAAGGTTTTTTTAAAAAATATTGATATAGTGGGTAACGGATTATTATGAGAATATCGAAGGTAAATGGTAAAATTCAAAAATAATAAGAGAAAAGTGTCATTTGCCCTCTGGAATTTGTTTCCATTGCTGAGAGCTAAGGCGTGTTTGATACCATTTTTTATTTATTATTTATTGTTTTACAAGATAACAAGATTCTTTCTTCATTTTTTCTTTCTTAGTCATTTTTATTTTTTAATAATTAATTAAATGTGTGATAATTATATCAAAATTTTTAAGTATTATACATATTTAACTAATTACTAAAAAATAAAAAGGATTAAGAGAAAAAAAATAAAATATCCTACTTCTTTGCAAGAAGGAAATACGTAAAATATTGGGTTTTTTTTTTTTTTTATCATTTACAAGCAAAAGTAAAAGAAGCAATATCGGTGTTTGAGTATTTCCGAAATTTCTACATTCTGTCCCTTTAGGAGCCACATATTTGACTTTTGCATTAGTGTACTCACTGGCGTGAGTCCAACTACATGCATCATATAGCACTTTTTGTAAATATTTTAATAAAAGATAACTCATGATCTCACGCACTTCACCTGATATATTTTGCAAATTATTTTAAATTGCTATAATACAGGTATACTGCGTTATAAAGAATACATCATAATGTAATAATTAAAAAATTTTAATTGTATAATTGCATAAATAAAGGTTATTATATAATATAATGCTATTTTTTATTGGCGCTTTAATTAATTTAATTAAGCAAAAATGATAAAAGATCATTTCAACCAAAATAAATCTTATTTCAAACTCACAAAAATATAATGTATACAATTGATATAAAATATTAAATAATCCTCTTCTCTCTTTCATTGTCTCCATATTTCTCAAAAAAAAAAAACCAAACACATTTTTACATTTTTATTTTCAAATACTATTTACAAAACAAGTTATCAATTGCATTTTTCTTCTTACCAAAAACTAATTATTCTCATATTATAAAACAAATACAAAATTAAAACGCCATTTTAAAAATAATACCTCGTGCATGCTTGTTCACTTTTTCGTAATCTTCTCCCTATATAATTTTAGATTAACCTCCTCAAGAAAGGGTAAACGTTCGTTTAGTTATTATAATTTGAGTTAAGTATCTATTTAATCCTTATATTTTAAAAAATACCTTCAGATACACTTATTATTAAATATGTGATACTTTTATCCTTATTTTTTCTTTGTTCTTATAATAATACCCTTACTACAATTTTAAAAACATTAATTAATTTATCCATAAAAAAGTTAATTAGCAAATTAACCAATAATTATCTGTCTAAAAGAATTAATATTTTTCATACCATTGCAACAATATTTTTAATAATTATTTATAAATAAATAAATATAAAGCAATTTAAAGCTACGTTTAATACTTTACTGTCTTGATAATAATTGCTAATAAAAAATTTAAGTTACAAAATTAATCCTAAAAGTAAAACAATAATAAAAAAATTTACGTTAATTTTTATTTCACTTTTAATGTTAATTTGATAAATAAAATTTTTTTTCTTTTCATTACTATTGCCAAGAATATTGTTGCATAGGTGTTATTGTAAAAGTAAGGAAAAAAATAAGGGTCAGAGTGTTACATATTTAATAATAATGGTATTTTAAGATATTCTTTAAAATATAGAAACTAAACAATCATTTTATGCAAAAATCCAAAATATTGAGAGGTAAGCAAATATATTACTCTCTAATGAAATGATAATCTTCAAAATAGTTATCATACTCTTCAAAATATTTTTGAAACTATAATAAATATCAATTTACCTCTTTTTTGTTAAAGCAAAAAAAAAAATTATCAATTCATCTCATTTTTTCTAGTAATTTTTTGAATAAAAAAAGGAATAATTTGAAGTTCACAATAGTTTAAGAATATTATGAAGATTGTTTTTTATCTTGAAAGCAGGCTTCATAATAGAAGCTCCAGAGGAGCTAGTGGATGAAGAACATCCCTTGCTCTTTAAGCCTTCTGATCAAGTCGAGTTTCTTGGATTCTACTACAGTGAAGTTGGCCAAAGAACTCAGTCCGCATTGAAGATTTACTGTGGAGTCTAAAATTTGCAAAATATGGAACATTGTGCTTTCGTTTAAAATAATTATAAGCTTGGAATCATTATTTGCTATTTCCTTTGTATTCGATAAAAAGATTGTAAAATTCTAAGTATTAAAACATTTCATGGAAATTAAACAAATTCTTCAAATTTGGTGTTTCCACAACATGGCAAGCCCAATAAACACAAACTTTGTAATGATTAACTGTACGAGTAATTTTAATAAGTAGTTTTCTTTAACTACCTACCTAAATTTTAGGACTTCAAACTCTAACCAAAGAAAAAGTTGATGCCTTAGGTAAGTTATTTTTATGAGGTATCTTTTAAATCTACAACTTTAATATTCAAAAAATATAAAAGATTCTAAAATTCATTTCATATTTTATTCTTGAATTTCAATAATAATCAAGAAGACCTTAAAATTTTTTAAAAACAAAACCTAAAAAGGCTGTTTGGATATAACCGAGCAGACCCCCTCGAGGTCAACCCAGCCCGAGTAGAAGACTTGACTGCTGGTACGAAGACACCCTCGCTAGGTGTCAAAGTTGGTCGAGGCCAAGTGCTCCAAGGCTGATCGAGGCACAACCCTCTCTTTTTGCTCGATGTCTTCAAACCACCGAGCAGGAGCCAGTCACACCAGCGACAGCACGGAGGGAAGGCAACACTCGAGTAGAGTCGGTTCAAAACAGATTGACCCCTCCTCCCGACAACTCAACACGATGATCGATGCTTGGTAGATACCCCACGCTGTAGGGTGTCGTCACTATTACCGATGGCCGGCGCAGCCCCTATAGTGTCATCATTTCATACACGCGTGCACGGCACCATCATTGGACCCCAGGAACCCATACTCGCTTGACATCCCGCATCCCCAAGGTGTGCCGCAGTAATCCCAACTGTCAGAGGGCCTAGACACCATTAATACGGAGGACGGCTGTCCCGGCAGAAAAAGAGCGGGAAAATAGAAAGATAAATAGGAGCTGAATAGTAAGTTAAAGGGGTTCTTCCTTCTTTTTCTTCTTTTTTCTTCTTCTCTGGAAAACTTTGGAGATTATCTCTATCACATTTATCAAAAATCACCTTATTTCTCTGGTCTCTCAAACAAAGAGGGATACCAAAAAGAATCACCCGATCATCGACTTGAACATCGGAGGGTTTTCACGGAAAACACCCGACGACCCTCGACATTGTTTTTGTGAGCACGCATCAAGAAAACCATTGTTCCGATGGAACGGAGAAGAACGAAGATTGGTAAATAATCTTGCTCGAGCATCCGACGAGCGTAAGTTTATAACTTTACTTGGAAACGAGCGAAAACCGCGATCAACATTTTGGCACTGCCTGCGGGAATCGGCTCAAAAGCCTCGACTTCCGCATACGCTCAAAAACATAACACAACAATGAGAGGAAATAGCAGGAGAGGAATAAGTTCAGAGGAATCGGTGACTTTGAGGGAGGTGGCCAATGAGGCCCAAAATAAGGAAATCCAGGAGATGATGGATCGGATGGAGAGACAAATGGAGACGCTGACATACATCCTGCAGGAACTCAGGGAGGGACAGAGGAAAGCAAGCAATGACATCCCTGAGTCTAGCCCCGAGAACGCCCCCGCCCAGGAGTATGTGGGAGATGAAGCCCAGAGACCAAAGATATCAAATGTTGCCGGGAGGGAGGAAATGAACTTGGAGGAAAGGGGATCCCGTCAACACTTGCAAGATACGACACCTACCTCCCGTGCGGAGGAATTGTAGGGGGAAGTGAGTAGGTTGGAGCACCTTGTAGAGGGCCTCCGAGGAAACAGGAACGGCCCGAGTTGGAGGATAATGTTGGACAATGAGTCCCCGCTCTCAGCGGAGATCATGGGCGTCACAATCCCCCAGGATTTTCGCTTCCCATATTTGAAATTCTTAGGGAAGAGCGACCCGTTGGTGTACATAGAACGATTCATCGATATGACCGGAGTACAGGGCCTGACGGCAGCCCAGCGGTGCAGGGCCTTCCCACTTACTCTGGAGAGAAGGGCGAGAGAATAGTACCGCAGGCTACAAGCAGGGAAGTATTCTGAGCTTTCAACAGATGCGCAGGGAATTTGCGGAGCAATTCCGGGGCGCAGTGGCTCCCGAAGATGACATGATGGAGCTTGCGGAGATAAAACAGAAGAGGGGAGTCTTTCCGGGAGTTTGTCAAAAGGTACCACCGGTCGGTTTTGGATCTTGGGGCATTCAATCAACCCCAGGTGCTGAGGGGGCTAAAAGATGGGATCGGGATGGGGAGGCCATGGTACAACTTACGGAGCCCTTCGATCCGTTCATATTCCGATGCGTACAAACAGGTGAAGATGAACATGGTTATTGAGGAGGAAAAGGTCGCGAAAATAAGAAGTGAGTAGGGTAGTGGAGCGAAAAGGAAAGAAAAAGGAGGTCCTGCTCGGGGAACACCGACTTCCAGGGTAATAAGGGAGCGAGTTGCTCCTTATAACTCTTATCAGAGGACTCCCCAGCCACGGGTAGCTCCCGCTCCACCTCGCGGGTCCCCTAATCGGGACTACAAGGAATATCAGTAGTACGGCAGAAACCCATCCCACAACCCACCTACAAGCCGGCCCATGCCAAACAACAGCAGAGCAGACCATCCATTACCCCCACATTCGGGAGGCTTCCTGGATAGGCAAGACAGTGGTTGAACAAAGCCCCGCCTACAAACAAAGATACACCATCGAAAGTGTCGCCGAGGAAATATTCCAAGTGGCGAGGAACGAGGGTCACCGAGCCCCCAACACCAATGTCTAAACCAACCATGTAAGAGATAGGGCGCTTTTGCCGCTCCACAGCTGACTACTGCCATTCAACGCCGCAGCGTCTAGATTTGAAGAACCGAGTGGAGGACTCGTAAGGAACCGATATTTAGATGAGTTTATCGAAGGGGGCCATCCGGTAATCAAGCAGCACCTAGAGGAAGACAACTGAGCCTGAGGCATGGACCTTGAGCTACTAGCCACGAGGGTGATCGCAGGAGGACCCACAATGGCAGTAAATTCGAACAGGGCCCGAAAGAACTATTGCAGATACGCCTCTGCTGGTCGAGAGGTCCTGCTCGCCGTGGATGCTGCAAAAAAAGCTAAGATACGGCAAGTGCCCATCATGTGGACTAAGGAGGACGAGGAGGGGGTGCTGTACCCCCACAAGGATGCTTTGGTTGTGAGGCAAATGTTGCCAATAAGGAGATCGACCGAATACTGGTGGATTCAGGAAGTTCTGTGAACATTCTCTTCAAGTCCACACTTGATGATTTGGGAATAGCGGATGTGAGCCTCGAGCAGCATCGAGCACCGTCTCCGAAAGCGGTTTCGAGGAGGAAGGTCAATTCTCCGAGAATCATCAAACTGGCTGTGACAATTGCCTCGAGGCCTTTTGAAAAGAACATGATGCTAGATTTCATGGTGGTGGATGAAGTCAGCCCCTACCAAGCAATACTAGGAAGGCCTTTCATGAGGATCAGCTAGTTGGTATTGTCCACCCATTACTTAGCCTTGAAGTATCGAGTGAATGGAGCAATAAGAGTCGTCAAGGGCAGTCAGAGGGCCTCGAGGAGCCGCTACGCCATGGCAGCAAGGGAAACTATACAGGTAACATCATTGGACTCAAAGGGGGAGTCAAAGAATGGAAGATAAGAGCCCGCTGAGGAACTGGGGGAAATCAAAATAAGGTCCGGATCGGCTCGGGCATTAGCGGGCCGTTGAAGGAGAATTTGGTCGAGTGTTTGTGAGCACACTCTGACGTGTTCGCTTGGACACACGAGGATATGCCTGGGATCGACCCAGAGGTGGCATGCCACAGGCTGGCAATACGGAAGGACGAGAAGCCGGTGAGGCAGAAGAGGAGGTGTGTCAACTAGGAAAGGTACGAGGCCATGAACCGCAAGTAGATAAGCTATCAAGGCCTGATTCATAAGTGGAAGTCTCCTACCCGAACGGATCTCGAACGTGGTGTCAGTGAAGGCAAGCTGGAAATGGAGAATGTGTGTGGACTTTATGGATGTGAATAAAGCTTGCCCAAAAAATAGCTTCCTATTGCCAAAGATAGACCAGCTGGTGAATTCTACAGCGGGACACGGCATGCTCAGCTTCATGGATGCTTTCTCGGCCGGAAGAGGAATGCATGGCCTTCATCACCAACCAAGGCCCATTCTACTACAAGGTCATGCCCTTCGGCCTGAAAAACATGGGGGCAACCTACCAGAGACTGGTAAACAAGATTTTCAAGCCGCTGATTAGCCACATAATGGAAGTTTACGTGGAAGATATGATCACTAAGTCAAAGGACGTGGAGGAACATGTAAAGCATTTAGAGGAAACCTTCGCGCTCTTAAGGATATATCGGATGAAGCTTAATCCAGAGAAGTGTGCCTTTGGAGTTAGTTCGGGAAAATTCCTAGGCTTCATTGTCAGTCATAGAGGAATCGAGGCCAATCCAGAGAAGTAGAGATGAAGTCCCCGCACACTCTCAAGGAGATACAAAGTCTCACTGGAAAACTGACATCCCTCAACAGATTCATCTCCCGAGCCACAGATAAGTGTCACGTCTTCTTCCAGGAAATGAGAAAAGGGAGGAAGACAAAATAGACACTGGAATGTGGGCGTTCAAACAGTTAAAGGAATATTTACTGAAAGCCCCGCTGCTGCCAACACCACGAGCAAGGAAGATTCTGTATTTATATTTAGCTATGTCACAATAGGCAACAAGCTCAGTTCTGGTAAGAGAAGAGTCTGGGTGCAAGACTGTGATACTACACGTAGTAGAGCTTTGTTGGAGCGTAAACCTCAGATCTCATATCAGTAGGTGGCCACTGTCCCTAATAACAGCAGTCCGAAAGTTGAGACCTTACTTCCAAGCGCACTTAGTAGTAATTTTAACAAACCAGCCGCTTAGATAGATTCAGCACAAGTTAGAGACCTCCGGCAGGTTGGTGAAATGGTCAATAGAACTCAGTGAATTCAACATCAGCTATCGACCCCGAATAACAATGAGAGCGCAATCCCTAGCAGATTTCATGGTCGAGTGCACAAAAAGGAATGAGGAAGCAGACAACGAGCGTCCTGTGGGCCCTTCTGCCACAAGCAACGCGCGGATAGTCACAGTGGATGGGTCATGTGGGGATCAAGGATTAGGAGCAGGGGTTGTGCTTCTCAGTCCTGAAGGGGTGGAGGTGCAATAGGCCATAAAGCTGGAGTTTGAGGCCACCAACAACCAGGCCGAATACGAGGCTATAATCGCAGGAATGAACCTCGCCCTGGTAGTAAAAGCAGAAGAGGTAAAGCTTCGGATGCACTCTCACCGATGGCGAATCACCTCAACGGGAGGTTCCAAGCAAAAGGCAAGAAGATGGAGGCCTACCTTCGGAAAGCAAGGCAGCTAATAAAGAAATTCTGGATGGTCGAAGTAGAACAGATTGCGAGGGGGAAGAACTTTCAAGTCGACATGATAGCATCGAATGGCCGCTACATCCGACCCCAAAATGTCAAGTTCCGTCCCTTGCATGTAACCGTCGAACATCGAGCGTGAGGACGAGGTGATGAGCTTAACATTGGGCAGCACCTAGATGGACCCAATTGTTTCTTACCTCAATGAAGGGGCATTGCCTACCGATAAGAAGTAGGCAAGGAAGCTAAAATGTCAAGCGGATAGGTACACGCTAATTGATGGGGTATTGTACAGGCGAGGATATACTCTCCCACTACTGCGCTGTTTAGACCAAGAGGAAGCTGATTATGTCCTCTACGAAATACATGAAGGGATTTGTGGGAACCACTCCGGTGTAAGGTCTTTGGCTTTCAAGGTCTTAAGGCAAGGGTACTTCTGGCCTCGCATGCACTAGGATACGCAAAAGAAGACCAAGAGCTGCAAGAATTGTCAAATCTTTGCCAACTACATAGCCCTCCCGAAGACCTCACAGTAATGAACTCACCTTGTCCGTTTGCTCAATGGGGGATCAACTTAATCGGGTCGCTACCAAAAGAGAGAGCATCTACAACGCACGCCATGGTGGCAATTGATTACTTTACCAAATGGGTCGAAGTAGAAGCCTTGAGCAGTATCACAGAAAGAAAACCAATAACTTCCTTTGGAAAAATGTGATTTTCAGGTATGAGATTCCCCACGCACTGGTTACGGACAACGAGAGGCAGTTTGACAACCACATGTTCAGGGACTTCTGCAGGAACATGGAGATAGAGTTAAAGTTCTGCTCACCATCACACCCACAGGCCAATGAGCAAGTGGAAGCTGCAAATAAGACCATAAAACGCCTCCTCAAGACCAGACTCGGCAAGCAGAAGGGAGCTTGGGTTGATGAGCTACCAGGAGTCTTGTGAACTTATAGGACCATACACAAAACTGCCATAGGGGAAACCCCCTTTTCCTTGGCATTCGAGCATGAAGCAGTGGTCCCTGCTGAAATAGGGATGGGAACACATAGAACGGAACATTTCAACGAAGAGCAAAACAATGAGCAGATGTGTGCAGGCTTGGACTTACTGAAAGAAAAGAGGGAAAGGTCCGCAGCTAAGATGGCAGAATACCAGCAAAGAGTTGCCCGCTATTACAACCGGAATGCACACGTCCACTGATTTCAAGTGGGAGATTGTGTGCTTATGAGGGTGAATCGTATCACCAAGGACCCTGTGGAAGGGTGTCAGTCCGTGATAGGTCTCCCAAATACCGGTCCGGAGCATACGAAGTTGACCTACTCAGATGGATGAGAAGTCAAGAGGCCGTGGAACCCGCAACATTTAACGAAGTATTTTCAGTAAGTCTCCTTGTAACGTGAGCCATGATACTTGGTTTTAATTAACTTTTCCTTAAATATAAAGGGTATGAAACCTTGTACATGAATGAATATTAAGACAAGCACTTCCAATAAAAATTCAATATGATCAAGTAGGAGCTTATGAAAACGCAGAAGCCAGAAGTCTCTAATCCTAACTTAAGGCGAGACGGTGCCAAGCGTGAGCCAAAACCAGGCTCGAGCAGAATAAGCTCGTGAAGAAACGCAAAGGCCACAAGTCTCTAAGCCTAACTTAAGGTGAGACGGTGCCAAGCGTGAGCCAAAAGTAGGCTCGAGCATAATAAGCTCATAAAGAAACGCAAGGGCTAGAAGTCTCTAGGCCTACCTTAAGGCAAGACGGTGCCAAGTGTAAGCCAAAAGCAGGCTCAAGTAGAATAAGCTCGCGAAGAAACGCAAAGACCAGAAGTCTGTAAGCCTAACTTAAGGCGAGACGGTGCCAAGCGTGAGCCAAAAGTAGGCTCGAGCAAAATAAGCTCACAAAGAAACGCAAAGGACGTAAGTCTCTGCCTACCTTAAGTGCAAGACTGTGCTAAGCGTGAGCCAAAAGCAGTGCTCGAGCAGTAACAAGCTCACGAAGAAACGCAAAGGCCGTAAGTCTCTAAGCCTCAACTTAGCGTGAGACGGCATGCCGCAAGCCAAAACAAGCTCGAGCGTAACGAGCTCGCAAAAGCGCCAAGGCCAAAGTCTCTAAGCTCTATCTTAAGGCGAGACTAGCCAAGCACGAGCCAAAAGCAGTGCTCGATCGTAACAAGCTCGCAAAGAAGCGCGAAGGCCAGAAGTCTTTAAGCCTATCTTAAGGCGAGACGGTGCCAAGCGCGAGCCAAAAGCAGACTCGATCAGAACGAGCTCGCAAAGAAGCGCGAAGGCCAGAAGTCTCTAAGCCTATCTTAAGGCGAGACGGTGCCAAGTGTGAGCCAAAAGCAGACTCGAGCAGAATAAGCTCCCGAAGAAACGCAAAGGCCAGAAGTCTCTAAGCCTTACTTAAGGCGAGACGGTGCCAAGCGTGAGCCAAAAGCAGGCTCGAGCAGAATAAGCTCGTGAAGAAACGCAAAGGCCAGAAGTCTCTAAGTCTAACTTAAGGCGAGACGGTGCTAAGCGTGAGCCAAAAGCAGGCTCAAACAGAATAAACTCGCAAAGAAACTCAAAGGCCAGAAGTCTCTAAGCCTAATTTAAGGCGAGACGATGCCAAGCGTAAGCCAAAAGAGGGCTTGAGCAAGATGGGCTCGATGAAGAAAAGCAAGGGTCTAAAATCTGTTAAAGGTTGTTTAACAAAGGCCTGAAGTTTGCCTCATAGAAAATTGTAAGATAAAAGATATATATACAAACACGAGGGCAAATTAGCAAATACATGTTCTTCATTTATTTATCACGAAGTACAAGTACAAAAAAAAAAAAAATTCAAGGGGCTGGAGCATTTGGGCTAGCAGTGGGGGCTGGGTCATCGAAGGATGGAGCACCTTCCTCGGCAGCACCAGCAGCGGGGGAGATCTCGGCGGTGGGAGGAGCGGCCTCTCCCGATCCTGCAGGGTCCTGAGTTGGGGGGTCCCTTGGCTCTTGATGTGGGGCATCATGCTCAAGTATATACGAGTCCACGCTCGCCTCGAGCTTGGACATATCCAGGTCGGGATATTTCTTGCCAACGATGGACATGAGGCATTCATAACTAAAGGTCACCCCGTCATTGTATTCTGTCGCGAGTCGGCCTTCTAGAGAGTCCACCTTTCTTTGAAGACGAGAAGCCTCTGCCTCCAGGGTCCTCTCAAAGGAAAACCTCTGCACATCCAAGTCCTTTCGAGCGTTCACCAGCTCGTCCCGAACCACAGACAGCTCCTTCTCAAGCTGGAGTGCTTTGGACTCGGACAGGGCTGCCTTCTCCTCGAAGGTAGTGATCTTCGTGCGAAGCTTCGCGGCCTCCTCATCCTTCTGCTCGAGACTTTGCCTCAAACTTTCATTTTTGGCCTTGACCTTCTTCTCGGAGTCTAGCGTCTTGGTTTTGAAGACAGTGGCAGCAGCTGTAACGCGGGATGAGAGGAGATGGAGCAAGCTGGCCAGATCACTAGCATTGGAAGCCTCCACTCCCTCCAGGAACTTTTCCTCCATCTGCTTGGCAAAAACTTTGACGTAGGGGTTGGCAACGTCAAGCAGCTACAATTCCTGGGAATGCCCTGCTCGAGACCAGGTTGGAACGACGGTCCTCGGGCCCCTTGGGGTCGCCCCTTCAGCTGCTTGCTCAGTCTCTCGAGCAGAAGGTGTAATTCTGATCGGCGATGTGGCAGTGTCGACACGGGACTATTTGGGTGTGGCGAAGGAGCTGCTCGGACGGTCCGCAGAGCTCACGGGCCTCTTCACCCAAGAAAGAACACCACTCATTTCTTCTTGAGAAGCGAGGCCAAACTCAATAAGATTATGGATTGAGAGCAGCTCTCGGCACGAGCTCACGTTGTCAAGGGCAGTGTTGACGCGCGTTTGAAGCTCCTCTCCAATCCGCTAGGAAGCACTCCAATATACTGCAACAACAGCCAGAAGAGAATGGTGAGAAGAAATGCGAGCAGGAAAATTAATGTAAAAATGTAGTGAATAGCAGACGACCTGGGGTGCAAAAATGAGAGGGAATCGTAGGAACCCCCTCAAAAGCAGAAGCTGTTTGCCCCCAATCTCCCCCAGTAAAGAAAAACTTACCCTTCCAGTTGCCACCAGAGGTGGGGAGGTCGATGATGGGTTTCTTGCCCTTTAGACTGAAGGCGAGATAATACCAGCCAGCGTCATTGGGGCTGCTTTTCAACTGGTAGAGATGTTTTATCTCCTCTACCGATGGCTCACCCATATTGCACCACCTCCACAAAACAAACAACCCAAACCCTCCACCCATTTGGGTTCAACTGCCGAGGGGCCAAACGTAGTCTGGATAGGACCCGGATGAAGTAGGGTTGAAGAGGCAACCTAACTCCCCATTTGAAACACTCTAAATAAAGGGTGACATACCATCGGAGAGGACGGCTAAGCATGTCACCTTTACTCGGCACATGTAGGTCCCCGCTGGCTAGTATGTGGTACGTGTCCCTAAGCCGATCTAGATCTGGGTGTGAAGTCTCACACCTCATAAAATCAATAGGAAACCACCCAACCTCTGACCTCTAACTAACCCTCTCCCCTTATTGTGGCCGAGTCTCCTTCACAACCTCAACCCCTTCAAAGCTTAGGTCTCTCACCATAACCATCCTATTGGACTCGGAGTCACTGGAAGAAGTGATTCTTCAGACGACATCTGACGGGTTTGTTGTGTATCTGACATATTTCCTATGGACACAATCTACCAAGTGGGAACCAGAAACCCAGAAAATGAAAAACAAAACGAGAGCGAGAAGAGGGAGGAAAGTTCATACCTGATAAAAGACTGAACGGCGACGGACGACAGCGGCGGAAGGAAAGGAAATAGGAAATGTTTGTAGATGATTGATTTTGGTGTTAGCAAAGACTGGAAACAAGAGGCATAGTGAAGAAATTGAGGGGTTTTAAAGGGGAAAGCACGTCTTGTCAACAGACAGCACGCTACTCAAGGGATACGACTGTTCAAGTATTCGCCTCTTCAAAAATCAAACAAACGACCGATATTCACCCACGCGTCCTACATTGAATGTGAAGTGACGGAAAGGGTGGACAGCTCAGCACTAGAAGATAAAAAGGCGGGGAAGCCGGCTCAAACAAGAAGTTTCCAGTCTTATCTCGCTTCACTCCAAAAGACTGAAACCGGGGACCGTGTTTGGGTAGTCGAGTAGGCCCTCGAGGTCAACCCACTGGCGAAGACTTGACGCTGCACGAGACGCCTCGCTAGGTGTCAAAGCGGTCGATGCCAAGTGCTCCAAGGCTGATCGAGACACAACCCTCTCTTTTTGCTCGATGTCTTCGAACCTCCGAGCAGGAGCCAGTCACACCAGCGACATCACGAAGGGAAGGCAACACTCGAGTAGAGCCAGTTCAAAACAGGTTGACCCCTCCTCCCGACAACTCAACACGATGATCGATGCCTGGCAGACACCCCATGCTGTAGGGTGTCGTCACTGTTACCGATGGCCGGCGCAGCCCCCACAGTGTCATCATTTCATACAAGTGTGCATGACACCATCATTGGGCCTCGGGACCTCAGGGTGTGCTGTGGTAATCCCAGCTGTTAAAGGGGCCCAGACACCATTAATGCGAAGGACGGCTATCTCAGCAGAAAACGAGCGGGAAAACAGAAAGATAAATAGGAGCTGAAGAGTAAGTTAAAGGGGTTCTTCCTTCTTTTTCTTCTTTTTTCTTCTTCTCTAGAAAACTTTGGAGATTATCTCTATCACATTTATCTAAAATCACTTTATTTCTCCGGTCTCAAACAAAGAGGGATACAAAAAAGAATCACCCGATTACTGACTTGAACGCCGGAGGGTTTTCGCTGGAAAAACACCCGGCGACTCCTGACATTATTTTTGTGAGCACAGGCCGAAGAAAACTATTGTTCCAATGAACGGAGAAGAACGAAGATTGGTAAATAATTCTGCTCGAGCATCCGACGAGCAGAAGTTTATAGCTTTACTTGGAAACGAGCAGAAAACTGCATCAACAAAAGCTATGAAGAATATATCTTTTTTACTTCTATTTGAACCATTACAAAATAAACAAACAAATAAATAGGAACAATACTATTTCTTAATATTTAAAAATGTAGCTCATAAAAAGTTGAGATGATGAATTGAAATCAGATAATGGATATAGACTTTGTATTTTAAGAAATTAATTTTTTTCATTTTTAAATGAACTAATAAATGTAATAATTTTCATTGTAGATGAGATATCAATAAATTTTTTAATCTATTGATTCTTGAGATTATAAGGTTTTAATAAAATTAAAAAGAATACTAAAAATAAAAAAATTAAATGTTAAGTTTTCTTAAAAAATTGAAAAGGTAAAGAATTTAATTTTTTCTTGAAAAGACTAATAATGAATGAATAATAGTTTGAAAAATATTATTAATTATGTCTCTTTAACACTATGATTATCAGATATAAATAGGCTCTCATACAATAAATACTTTAAAAAAATTTATTGATTAAAAAATTACTAAAAATATATTTAAAATATGAGATAATTCCAAAATACGAGATTTTAGGCTATTACTTTACTCGTTTGTACTTAGAAGCACTGCTGAATGGACTTTGAGCCGACTAGATTTTGAAGAGGAGAGATTGGACGTCTGATGGTGGCCCATATAAATAAGCAATGGATAACGTATTCTTTCCGGTTGCGACAACCCGGTGGAGCATACTCGGGCATATCCGTTTGATAATATGTGGAGCGACTCTCCAACATTGACAACAAATGCATGTTCCCTCTCTCAAGACCCGCAACTAAGGATAGCTTACATCCGGATCCGGATCAACATTTTCATATCTAAATTTGTATTTGGATCCATAATTTTTTTTTTTTTAAATATAAATGTAGGTAATATCCATACGAATTATGAGCGGCTATTCTAAATATCTGAATCTAAAAATAATAAATTATATTAAATTTAATGTGTCAAAATAAAAATTCAATTAAAATCTAATAATTAAATAATTAATAATTTAACATAAATAATATACAACATTATAAATATAATGTAAATAAAATATAATAAAATAATATAAATTCTAACACCACAATTAAAATCAACAAAAATAAAAACCACAATTAAATTAATAAATAAAAACAATACAAATTCATATAAATACTAAATTTAATGCCACTCATCACTCCTTCACTATTCATAATTTATTCTGCGATTAAGCGGTTCACGATCTCATGAAAACATAAAAAATAATCACGACGGTACAAAAATATAATAATATTAAAATATATGAATAAATGAAAAAAAATGAGATTAAGCATTTATATTATATTAAAAAGTAATGCATTTAATTAAAGTAATTTAACAAATCAGCAAAGAAATTATTAATCAAAATTATATTAAATTGAATCGGCTAAGAGGCAAAGAATCAATTATTCAAAATATCAAACAAAAAACCAAAATACCAAATCAGATTGAACTCATTAAATACAATCAATTGGTTAAACAATCAACCAAAACACCAAATCATTAACCCGAAAAACGCCATGTAATTAATAATCTTATAAAAACATAAACAAAAGGGAAAATTACCAAAATGAATTTGTTGGATGCTTGCGAAAAACATAAACACGCGGCGTACGACGGTGATGGGGATTTCATGGAGACATGCCCAGACTTGAAACAAAAAATGATGGCGAGACGTGCTTAGACGATAGGCCACGTGTTCAGGTGAGACGTGCTCAAGCGATAGGCCGCGTGTTCCTCTTCGACGCAGACGGTGATAGGCCGCCTGTTCTTCTTCGACGCCGCATGCTGAGGCGAGACTTCAATGCGAAGCTTAGGCAAAGTGTGCTCAGCCACGTGCTGCCGTGCTTAGGTGATAGGCCGATGGCGTTGGGGATTTAGGATTTGTGGGTTACGGCTGAAGTGTGTGTTGTGTTGAATGTGATAATTTTAGCGTTACGGATTATCAAATTTGGTTATATTAATATATATATTTTTAATTTAATATAAATTAAAAATGCGGATTCGGATATTCAATTTTCCGAGGCAGTTGCATCCAAATCTGGATCTGAATCCGTGCGAATTTTCATTTTATACACCAGGATCCGTATTTTTTAATACGTGGATTTGGAGTTTTCCGAATTCGGATTTTCCGGGTGCTTCTGATGCGGGCCTGATCCGGATATAATTGACAGCCCTACCTGCAACCTCCTGATGCTGTTTTGGTAGAGAATGGTGAAAAGGCTGGAATTGGTATGGGCAGCAAGACCCATAGCTCGATCCGGATCTGGACAAGCCGTGTAGTAATTCAAATTTAAAGGTGAACGATGATCTTGGAAATGTCCGTTAAGGCCATCCCACTTGAGGTCTTCCTTGGTTGTTCCACCCCAGAATTAAACACATCAACCTTTCTGCTAGCTTTTTCATTTCTTTCCTGTATCCTTCGATGACATTACTGCGTAAACAAAAATACGTTAATAAAATACTATAATACAAAATATCAAAGCAGTCTATAAAATAGTGAAAAACATATTGTTAATTAACGAGGTTCAAACCTACTTTTTCTAAATTTTCAATAATAAAATAGACTATTTGAAAAGTTGTATATATACATTTTGTAACACTTTAATTACTAATAGAAACGGCAGAAGGGGGCTACCATTTCTGTGGCCCTGCATGTGCCCATTTTGGACAAATATCATTTTCTAAATTTATACGTGCAATCGGTGCATGAGCGTACACTTGTGATTAAATTACCAGAGCATGCTATAATCTTGGGGCCAAAGTTGGCGAAAATGGTCAAGTGGTGATCCAAGGACAGTGAAACCTTATACCACATAAGCTTAGAGAAAAATGAAGAAATTATTGCGAAGCCATAGCCTTCAACAGAATCAGATGGTCGAGCAACTTTAAGCTTTTGTTCAGTCGGTAAAGTGAATAAGTTCCTATTTTTACACTATACAGGGTGTTGTGTATTGCAAGGGAAGGCATTCTTTTATTTACAGCTATTCATTTTCGGCATATAATATATCGTTTCAAAGTTTCTAAGATTTTTATATTTTTTTTCACAACTTGAATTTAGTTTTCTTTTTCTTTACCTTTCTTATTTCAGATATGTGAATTTTATTATAGAATTATATTTCAGATTTGCCTATTTTGATAAATTCGCAATATTTAATTTTGTTATAAAAGGATCTCAAAACCTTAGTTTCATATATTCAATTTTTTTTCAATAAAATTAGTATTATTAAAAAAATTTTTGTTTCTGTCTCAAAAAACTTTAAGCTGTCATTTTGTCATACACACAGCGTTATCAAGAGCTGTGGGGATGCCATAATTTATGACTTGAAAAACACCCCAAGTTTTGCATGCATGGCCAATGAGGTTAACGTTAACGGAATTAGGGCCATCTAAATCCATAACCGGCACGAATTCTGAGGCCAAGGACTGGCCGGCAGGATATTCATCGTGTTGTTTCCATGTGTACGAGTCGGGTAATTCTTTGAGTGAGGTAAAGTCGAGTTGTTTGTGTTGGAAGCTGAGGGGGTTGCCTCTAAATGCATCTGATAGTGTTAAAGACATGATGAGATTGAAAAGATTGTGATTTTATTTTATGTTAAGATCAAGCCAAAAAAGCTTATTAGTGCTGGATATATGGTAGTTGTTGATGCGCTTTCTCCACAGGCTGCCTCAACAAAGGCTCTCCAAGAGCTCGAGCAGACTGTCTCAACCTTCCGCCATGCGCTTAAAATAAGTACTCGATCCTTCTACTCGCGAGAAGCTCGATCTCGAGCAGTGATTGCCTCCTTCGTCCCTGCTCACTGCCTTCTTCGTAATCTGAGATCTCCTGGCCCCGCACTCACGAAAACAGGTCGTGGGTCGCCGGACGTAGCTCCGACGAAACCCTCCGACGCTTAAGTCAATAATCGGGTTTGTCTTTTTGGTATCTCCCTTAGTGAGGGAGACCGGAAAGATGAAAGGGGTATTATTTCGCCCCCCCTTTTTGGATAAGTATGGTGTTTTTTCGTAAAATCAAAGCTGAGAGAAGTCGAATAGTAAGAACTCGTGAATGAGTTTTTCCAACCCTTCGTGAATTGGAAATGCCAACCCTTTGTGTATCAAAAAATCCAACCCCTGTAACGCTCCCTTCGCTTCCTTTTATACTCCATTTTTCCCGCTCTTTCCATTTCCAGTCAGCCCACTCCCACGCTAGTGGTATCTCGGGTCCCTCTCGACAACTGGATTGGTGGAATATTCCCTGTGGATGAGCTACCGTCCCCTAAACCCGATTCACGTGGCTGATCACCATGCCTGGCAAGTGCGCTTAGGAATTATGACACCTTGAGGCATATGCGGCCACCCAAGCAACAAGATCACCACCACACCATGCGGGACCCCGGTCGACATTAAAAGGTGTGCCAGATTCCGAGAAAACGGGCCTGGTCTTGTCCAGCCTATGCTCGTGGACGTAATCTCAGCGAAAGGTGAAAGGTGTGCTCTTGGGACCCGCTCGAAAGGTGAAGCGGAGTGCTCTGCCTCGACCTCGACCAGCCTTGACCTGGGACGCACCTCGAGCAGTGCGAAGGAGTGCTGAACTCTCGACCTTGACCAGCCTTTGACTCGGGAGCCGCCGAGCTAGGTCGTCCCTGGGTGTCTTACTCGAGCTGAAGGGCTTCGAGGGCCTCGTCCGATATTACCCAAACACCAGCCCCCGCTTAGTCTTTGAGTCAAGCGAGATAAGACCGAAACTCAAGAATGATGGGCCAATCGCGCCTTTTACGCTTCCCCACGCTCTTCTTGCTCGAGCCTATAGCTAGTCGTGCTTGGCTCTGTCCCACCCGAGGCTTAGACTTGGGACCTCCGGCCTCGTATTCTTCATGAGCTTCTTCGCCGGCCTCGCAGTGACCTCGCTAGGCACCGTCCCCGCCTAAGACTTAGGCTTGGGACTTCGGCCGTAGCGTCTTCATGAAGTCGCTTTGTCTCTGCCTTTAATCGCCCTCGCCTTCCATCACATTCCCGCCGGGCCTTTAATTGACCGGAGCTTCTTCATACTCCCGCCGGGCCTCGAATGGGCCTAAGCTGGCAACCGTCCCGCCTAAGAGTTAGGCTTGGGACTTCCCGCCAAGGAGCTCATCTCGATCTTCCGCTCGGCCTTTTAATTGACCTAACTTGTCGATACTCCCGCCGGCCTCGCACTGACCCACGCTGTACCGCCTCGCCAAGACTTAGCATCGGACCTATGGCCAGGAGTTCTTCGATCTTCCGCCCGCCCGCAATTGACCCACGCTAGTACTGCCTCGCCAAGACTTAGCTTTGGAATTACGGCCAACGAGCTCTTCTCGATCTTCCGCCCAGTGCTCGCAATCGACCTGTGTCACTGACACTCCCGCCGAGCCTCGCACTGACCTAGCTGGCAACCGTCTCCACCGACTTCCGCCAACGAGTTCTTCTCGATCTTCCGCCGGCCTTTAATCGACCGAGCTCGCTGATACTCCCGCCGGCCTCGCAATCGACCCAAGCGTGGCACCGCTCCGCTGGGACTTCCGCCAGGAGTTCTTCGATCTTCCGCCGGCCTTTAATTGACCGAGTCACTGACACTTGCTCTGCCCGCACTGACCTAAGTTGCACCGTCCCGCTGACCTCCGCCAGGAGTTCTTCTGATCTTCCGCCAGCCATTTAATTGACCGAGCTTGCCGACACTCCCGCCGGCCCGCACTGACCCAAGCTTGGCACCGTCCCGCCTAAGACTTAGGCTTGGGACTTCTAGCCAAGGAGCTCTTCTTGACTTCTCCCGCCGGCCTTTAATCGACCCAAACGCCTTCCGAATCTCTACTCCTACTCGGCCTCGCACTGACCCAAGCATGGCACCGTCCCGCCTAAGACTTAGGCTTGGGACTTCCGCCAATGAGCTCTTCTTGACTTCTCCCGCCGGCCTTTTAATCGACCCAAACGCCTTCTCGATCTCTACTCCCGCCGGCCTCGCAATCGACCCAAGCCGCCTTCCGTGTTATACTCCCGCCGGCTCAGAATCGACCCACGCTGGTACCGTCTCCGCCTAAGACTTAGCCATCGGGACTCTATGGCCAAGTGAGCTCTTCTCGATCTTCCGCCTGGCCTCGCAATCGACCCAGCTTGCTGATACTCCCCGCCGGCCTCGCACTCGACCCAGCTGGCACCGTCCCGCCGACTCCGCCAAGGAGTTCTTCGATCTTCCGCCCGGCCCGCAATCGACCCAGCTTGCTGATACTCCCGCCGGCCCGCACTGACCTAAGCTGGCAACCGTCTCACCGACTTCGCCAAGGAGTTCTTCTCGATCTTCCGCCGGCCTTTAATTGACCGGAGCTCGCTGATACTCCCGCCGGCCCCGCAATCGACCTAGCATGGCAACCGTCTCCGCTGGGACTTCGCTAAGGAATTCTTCTGATCTTCCGCCGGCCTTTTAATTGACCGAGCTTGTTGACACTCCCGCCGGGCCTCGCAACTGACCCACGCTAGGCACTGCCTCGCCTAAGACTTCAGCATCGGGACTCTATGGCCAAGCGAGCTCTTCTCGATCTTCCGCCCGGCCCGCAATCGACCCAAGCTCACTGACACTCCCGCCGGCCCGCAATCGACACAGCAGTGGCAACCGTCCCACCGGACTTCCGCCAAGGAGTTCTTCTGATCTTCCGCCCGGCCTCGCACTCGACCCAGTGCTTGTCGACACTCCCGCCGGCCTACAATCGACCTAGCTGGCACCGTCCCGCTGGGACTTCCGCCAAGAGTTCTTCTCGATCTTCCGCCGGCCTTTAATCGACCGGAGTCACTGACACTCCCGCCGGCCTCGCACTGACCTAGTTAAGCACCGTCTCCGCTGGACTTCCGCCAAGGAGTTCTTCTCGATCTTCCGCCGGCCTTTTAATTGACCTGAGCTTGTCGACACTCCCGCCGGCCTCGCACCGACCTAAGTTGGCAATCGTCCCGCCTAAGACTTAGGCTTGGGACTTCTAGCCAAGGAGCTCTTCTCGACTTCTCCCGCCGGCCTTTAATCGACCCAAACGCCTTCCTGATCTCTACTCCCGCCGGCCTCGCACTGACCCAAGCATGGCAACCGTCCCGCCCAAGACTTAGGCTTGGGACTCTCCGCCAATGAGCTCTTCTTGACTTCTCCCCGCCGGCCTTTAATCGACCCAAACGCCTTCCTCGATCTCTACTCCCGCCGGGCCCGCAATCGACCCAAGCCGCCTTCTCGTAGTTATACTCCCGCCTGGCCTCGCACTCGACCCAAGCATGGCAACCGTCCCGCCCAAGACTTAGGCTTTGAGACTTACGGCCAAGGAGCTCTTCTCGACTTCTCCCGCCGGCCTTTTAATCGACCCAAACTTCTTCTCGGTGTTATACTCCCGCCGGCCTCAGAATCGACCCAAGCATGGCAACCGTCCCGCCCAAGACTTAGGCTTGGGACTTACGGCCAAGGAGCTCTTCTTGACTTCTCCCGCCGGCCTTTTAATCGACCCAAACGCCTTCCCGGTCTCTACCTCCCCGGCCCGCAATCGACCCAAGCGCCTCCGTGTTATACTCCCGCCGGCCCCGCACTGACCCAAGCATGGCACCGTCCCGCCTAAGACTTAGGCTTGGGACTTATGGCCAAG